>CAEFZX010031061.1:17662-98346 GCA_903066825.1 Alfaro cultratus | reverse complement strand
TATATATATATATTTTAGAGTGTGCTAGACTGATATAATGAATGAGAAGGATAAAAATGTCAACAGAGTATTTAAGGTGCAGCTGCAAATCAAACATGTCTATGTTTAGTCCATTCACATCAGGGGAAAACTATGAAGACATAAAAGAATTTGAAAACCAGTCTAGAGCTTGGAGATGCATTTTCAATATTTTTTTTGTTCCACTTAACAAAAGGATACTAACATCTCCCTAGCTTAAATCAATTTGCATGTCATTAATAAGGTTGTGAAAAATGAATAGGACTAAACCCTTCTCGGATGTCAGGAAATAGGCGCACAAAGTTTGCACACAGGCAAACACCCACATTCCCCTTGCAGCACATGTCATAACATCTTCAGCTATGATCATAATATACATCTCTTTTCTAACAATATAATCATCACCCGTCTGTACACCCCCCCACGTGTACCATTAATCACCCAGTGTCTCTGCGTTCACAGCAGGGGAGCGCCATCTATTAAACTCAGACTGGTAGAAGCTGAGAATACAGAACCCTAACTGTGTTCAGAAATGTATGAGGTCTTTCTCAGTGGTAGGGGCGTAGAGTCAGCACTACATTTCTTCCAGGCAGAGCAAGGAGGAACACAAACAAGAAGATAATGAAAAAAGTTAATCCAGCAATAACTTGGCATTCCCTGGGTGTTTCTGAGTTTTTTATATTAAGGCTGGTACTATTTTTTTTTCTTTTTTCCCACCACCCACTCTTGGCATTGGAAGTTAACGACTCATCAGTTTTAGCTCAGTGGATACTGAGCAGGTTTCTGTGCAGGATTAAGCATTCCCATGCATTTATATATATATATGTATATATATGTACTGTATATGCAGTTGTGCAGTTTTCTCTTTCTGTGTTTTTCTTGAAGCCTCTTTCTTTTCCATGTTTTACTCCACCTCCTATGCTGTCCTGTCCTCTCATTTGTATGCACTCCCATGTCATGCCCTCAAATGAGTAAACACACAAATGTATAAATTGCTTCTAATGCTTGATAAATATCTGTTCACTTTTTTCACACTGTGGACTAAAAAGTAAAAGTTCAACCACAATTTTTCCCCTCATATTACACCAGCTGAACTCTTGACAATTAGCCGCCACCAGGTGGTAAGTGCCTATATACCGCCATGTTAACAACCGTGGTCACGACATAGCAACTGGCTTCCATCAGAGGCCTGGCTTTCCATTTTGTCTAATAGCATTAGAGCACCTCATTTGTAGATAGTAATTGTCATAATTATTACACAAGCTGCAGTTGGAATGGGTGAAAAGAGGAAATACACCCAAAGTCCATTAACTTGCTATAAACATTAACTCTCCTAACATGCTTTGATGGGGAATTGGGAGGCCCCATCTAATGGAAATTAGAGCATCACTCGATACTGCCATTCTCAATTTAGCTGCTAATGTGGCTAACTCAGCTGCTGAGTGTGTGGGGGTGGTATTTGGGGGACAGCTTCAGGTGTGTGTGTGCTTAAAAAATGGAAGTGGAGGATTTAAATACTGAAAATTCTATATTTGTGTTTGGTCTATTACAAAATGAACTAAACGAGAAGAACATACTGGTGAAAATACATCAGAGAGATCTTATTGATATATTTGTGTAATTGTACCCAATTTTTTATTTTAGTGCGTGAGCTGCAGCAGGACATTCGCGATCTGAGTCAAGCAGACCTTTCTGAAGTGGATCCAGAGGAAAACAGCGCTGAGTTTATGGGAATACTCATTAAGGTATATGGACTTTTTAAAAAAATATAAAATCAGGATTGGACTTCTATTAAGATTCAATTGATATTAAGATTTGTCATAAGTCTGTGGTAAAAATTGCAAAATAAAAGTACAAAGATACTTATATCTCATCATTTAATAATAGTTCAACCTCAAATTTGAATCTAATTTAGTGGGAATCTAGTTAGCACTTAGTGCTTTACTTTGGTAATCCTGAATGAAGTGCAGTGGAAGCAAATGCCATTAGAACTCACCTATATTGAAAGTCAACCTGTGTGTGTACATTGTTTTTCTCTAGATTTTGTGACAGCCGTGGCATTTATTTACAATGTGTAGAAGAAAATTTCAAGGATAAAGCTAGTCATTTTTGCAGTTTGCTACTACCGTTATTGGGAACACATCTATTTTACTACGTGCAAAGCATAATTTATCAAGTAATATCAGACATTAGCTTGAACATGGATTCCCCACAGTGAAACGTGGCATTGCAAATATTGATATAGGGAAGCTCTAACAGATTTTGTATTTTTTGAGTAGGTAGCTTGCAATGGGAAGTTGTTTAAGGGCATATGAATAAAAGGAACAGAATACAAGTTTACATCATAATTTTTAATATTTTTTTGTGAAATATTTTGAAAATCATGTATAATGTCAGTATACTTTGGTAGTACTTATTTGTGAGACAATTTTCCTTTAACGGAAGTCTTGGTCATTTTCTCCAGGCCCTTGCAAAACTGAAGAAACTTCCTGATACCACTAAAGCCATAATGGAGCGACTGGAGCCCGAGCTGAAACAGATCGTCAAGAGATCCACCACTCAGATAGCTGATCATGCTTACCAGAGAGGAGAAAACCTGGCGCAGGAGAGCCAGCCAAGGTATGGTAAAAGTCAAAGGACACCATGCTTAAAAATAAGAAGATTCAGTTGATAAATGAAAGGTTAAAAAAAGAAGATACAAGCAGATTTGTTAAAACAGTATCAATATTTTCTTCATTAGAATACAAAGTTGGATTTGAAAAATCCATTATTAACAGCGTTGGTATTATCCCTGAAAAATATCTTAGTAAAGCTGCCACTTGTATTCCCAGCAGTATTGTATCTGTATAAGACTTTTATTAAGCTGCCTGTTTGCTTATTCTTCTGGAACTATGGTATTCCCATTAGGATCCCTTACCCAGTGTTATTAAATAAAAGACGGCGACTCTGTCCATTGATTGGAGGAGTCGAGGGTTGTCTTTCTCCCTGCAGGTTCTTAGTTAAACATTAGAGTTGATTATCGCATCAATATCAATATTCTGACTGCCATGGGTCTTTTAGATATATTTACAGCAGACTGCAAAGGCAGACGCAAACATTTTTTGCATTCAGTCCCACAGCTCTCATAGTCAGACAGTCAACCAGGTGTGAAACAGAGCGAAACCAAATGCTGGAGACACAGCCGGCCTCAGACCATGAAAACAAACACTGTGCGGCTTTAAACAAAGACATGTCATGGTTAAACACACCTATACACACAAACCAGCAGTTGTACACCTGCCTTATAGGACTGCCACATTTTAAAAGCAGTCACGTTAGCCGCTGCAGCCATACATACACGGTATCAGTCCTAAGAAGCACAGGTCTCAGTCCATTGATCCCGAACCATTTAAGAGGAACGTCTTGTTTTCTGTCAGAGATGTTCTCTCCAGCCCCGTTTGCTTTGTTTCTCCTGTTGGCGGTCAAATCTCATCTGACCTCGCTGTAATAGACCACCGTGTAGCTCGTTTTAGGTCCAACGCCCTGCAGATTGTTTCTGAATTTGCTTTCATGTGTACATCTGTGAGCACTTAGCACTTTGGAGTTTGTGTGTGTTTGTATTTGGATGCATATACTGCTAGTTCTCTCTATGTTCATTTCAATTTAAAGTCAATGCTTGTTGCTATGGAAACTCCACCTGATGTAGCACTTGTCGGGAACAATGGTCTTGAATATTGCACAATATATTTTATAGCACTGCAGATCAGCAGGCAACACTTACACTCTTCATAGCTTAAACAGTGTGTCAGCGTGTAACTTCCTTTTGGTTCTTCTCCTTCAATGTCTCAGGAAGCCAACACCAGTCTTTATATCACAAATGTTATAGGTAGTGTCTTTTACAAAGACACTAATTTCCCAGCATCCAACACTAGAATACAATGCCTTACAAAAGTACTCATAGTTTAATATTACTGCCTCAAATTTCTGTATTTTAAAATATAAAACAAGCTCATAATAGTCAGGAACATTGGTTTCATGAGAAGTTATTTTTGAATTTCTGAGCAATGTATTTTGAAGTTTTTGGAGTATGTAGTTTTGCACATTTACCGACTAAAACATTAGTTTTGAACCTCTCCAATCTCAACGGGGCAGCGATTAGTGAACAAGTAACAGGCAGTTGATTCTCAACAGGCTGCAGCTTTGGAGGAAGACTAGTGAAACAGAGGAGATTAGGCTGGGAAATGACACCAACTGAGTTCACAAGAACCGGGGAAACGAAATGGTGCACAAAAGACTAACTCAAAAACGAAGACTGCACACAAAGCAAAAGAGTGACTAGAAATGGAACTCCAAAAGTGACAAAAAAGAAATAAAACCCATAGTTTTTAGATTTATGTGGCAAAAAAGGCATCCCATTCATGCCGCTTTGTATTAAGGAGCTGCTTTGTTTTCGCTTGAAGCCTGAAAGTTTCTTCTTGTAATGTGACAAAACGTAACAAAAAGGTTTGAAGGGTGTGGGTATTTTTGTATTTTGAAGTCTTCATTGTCATAGTGTTTGCTTTATTTTTACTTTGGGAAACATTTCAGACGAAACCCTTTACAGGGTGAGTTGTATAGAGAAATGGTTAATGAAGGAAAGAAGATGGAGACCCATTTTGTCTGACTGGAATGTACCTGAATATTCCCTTTCCATTATATGAGCATCTAATGAATGATCACAAAATGAAAGTCAAAGTAATTTTAAAGCCAGTTTTAAATTTGGACAAGCACATGGCAGAGGAGATGGTTTAGTTGTTGCTCTCCTTCTTTTCCACCTGTTCAGCAGAGAAGTCTGGAAATCTTCTTTCTGCGAATAATATCCGTGTTTGCCCGAAGGCATCATGACCCAGCACACTTAATATTTCACAAGCATTCACTCAGCACGTCGGAACCCTATTTACAGTAATTTAATGATCTTTGACTGACGCTCAGTCTAATGATAATCTAATTTTTATGCCACTGTTGTTCTTCCAAAATGAGTCACGCACTTTCCTGCTGCTGGCCAGTTAGTTAGAGACTCTGTGCTGTTTCTCTCGGCTGTTCATGAGCGACTGGTGTCAGCTTCGATCCTGAGAGGAAATGAGACGAGAGGTCTCAAGGAACAGACGATATGGATTAGGATGGCCTCCACTGGGAGATAATGAGGAAGACTCGGTTGTCTACACTTCACTGTCTGTCTATAGATGAGTGAGTGAGTGAGCTGAATGTGGAAAGCATGGTAAGATATCAAAAAAAATGTCTCGAGGTCAAAATCATAAGTTATGCATTTATGTCCTGTGCGTAGTCAGGAAATATTTAACTTTTTAAAAGTTAATCTATGCTTTCTTGCAAATACTTCCTATTGATTATGTCTTTGAAAAATACTCATACTCCTTGATGCTTTGAACGTTTTGCAATATTTTAGATGTTTATCGTCACCAGTTTTTATTAATTTCCCCTTAAGTAGAAAATAAAACCATGTATATTACTTCTTCCACTTCAATAATATGCATTACGTATTGTAGACTTAGTAATGACTAGTAAACATGACGACCATAAGCTTTGCATTTCACAAGTCTAGCCCTTTTGTAACTGAAAAATGTAGTGTCAAGAAGAAAATCATTGTTGAAAGCCTAAAAATGCAGCTGTCACATGTGAAAGAAGGTTTCCTGTCAGGTTGAATCAAAACTTTTTTGGCCAATGTGCCAAACTGTATGTGTTGTGGAAAACTAATAGTGAACGTCACCATGAATACAAAATCCCCAGGGGAAAACGTGGTGGTTTCAGCATCTCACTGTGTTGATGGTTTTCTTCAGCATGGAAGCAGATAGAGTTGAAGGAAATAAACATGGAGCTATTTACCGGGCAGTCCTGGAAGGAAACCTGTGAGAGGCAGCAAAACATTGAGACTGGGGTGAAGGTTCAACTTTTAGCAGAGCAACAACCCTAAACATTCATACTGGTGTGGCTTAATATAAGGTCAGACCTAAATCAAAGTAAGAATCTTTGGAAAACCTTTACATATATATGACATACTTTTGCAAGGCACTATGTAAAGGCATGTATGGCATAGAAATAAGTTACTCAGTCTCCACTATGTTCTGTAAGGCTTTGGGCATAAATTTACCATCTCAGGGATCAGTTTACACTGTTATCTCCTAACCCCCAGCATCTTCTTTTTTCTCCTCAGCTGTACTTCTGAATAATGATGCCAGTCTTTGTTTTTGCATTATTGATGTATTTTAGTTTCCTCCTCCTCAGAAAAAGGCGGCCTGAAGGAAGGCAACAAAGTTCTGTAATGCGGGGAACTACTTCAGAAGGCGGCATCCAAGGTTTAATTTATGAGAAAATGTCCATGAGACAGTCCAGCAGATAGCAGCACGGTGTAAGATGTAAGCAGGGACAAATCACGCTGTGAGCCATAGCCAAGTAGCAAGGAAAGTGTAAAGAAATAACTTTGCTAAGTGTGGTTTACAAGACCCGCACCTCCCAATGGATTACTTTGCTGAAAGTGCCAGGGAACAAGAGCTAAAATCCCATGAGACATTCTAGCTGCTACTTTGTAACTAAACAAAAGGGATAAAGGGCTATTGTGGGAGATCTAGCGTTATATAATTGCATTAAATTTGCATTGAAGACACACCCGACTTATTCAGCTTTTATTGTTGTAATTAACATGCTGACAGAAATTTAGTACCAAACTTTTGATATCCATTCTGCCAGGTAGAGAAAAATTAACTAAAATGATAACAATTGAAAAAAAAAAAGTGACATAGACTGTGTCATTATTTCATTATCAACTATAATCCCCCCCTTTAAAATAAAGTAGTTACTCGTCATCATCTGTCTCATCTAACATAACCTCTGTTCCCTCTTTACTTCAAAAGCTCCATCCTTGTGCCAAAAAGAGGTACAGCAGAGTCTGTATGAAAGCATTAGGGCAGATGAAGCAACTGTGAGCTTTCAGCGCTAAGTAGGGCACTCAGATGTAGTAGAAGGTCAGTTTGGTTTTGGATGCGCTCTCTCTACTTCAAGCAGAGCCATTTAGAGCTAATGAGAGTAGCTTTTCATTTGGATCCTTCTAGGGGCATGCAGGTGCTGTGTCATTTACGTGGGGGAAAAATGTTGAAGTCTCTGCTCAAGAGAGTTGGTAATTAAAACTGAACGGTGAAACACTTCATCTCAGTTTACGTAAAATGTATTTTAATTTCTAAATTTATAAGAGAAAAACAGTTTGTGGAGTAGGTCTATGTATTGTTTACTATAATGTCATTTTGTCTTTGAGTATTTCTTTAAGTGCTCTTCATCCCTCCGTTGCCTGCCTCTCTGCACATTGCCCCGCTCACCCTTTTGTTCTTCTCTCTCTGGCTCCCTCTGCAGGCTGCTGTTAGAACTGCTGGAGCTTTTGTTTGACAAGTTCAAGGCGGTTGCCCAGGCTCACAGTGTGGTGCTGGCCCACATGCAGCAGATTGCTGCACACACTCCGGGTGTGACCCATGAGGAGAGGATCAAGCTCTACGAACAGGCTGATGTATCTGCCAAGATCCAGGCAGTACTGCAGGTTAGTTTTCTGCAACAGTCAAAGAAAAACATGCAACAAATATAGTTATATGTGCCAGTTCAAATTAAAGTGTTCAAAGGTTGAATATAGTTTAAAGTCATTAGTACTTGCATTAATATTAAATATGAAACTAATAATTCATCACAGTAGTTGCCTATGGTATTGAAGTTATTATACCTGTTACCTCCAGTTGCCATGGTATTCCTTGTCTAAAAGCAACATATAAAATGAAATTGAATTAAAATTTGTTAAATGCTACACCATAAATTAAGTATTAAATTTTAATACAGGTCTGTCATGAACCTGAAAATTAGTTAAATATAAAGTGATAGTAACACCAATGCATTACATATTTATGTAGTGTTTGTATAATTTAATAAAGGCTAAAAGGCCAGTTACAAAGTGGCCCCTATTGAATGTAGAGAAATTTTGGGCTTATATATTTGTGCAAGGATATATTTTGTCACATTGCCACAGCATGATGCTGCCACCACCATGCTTCACTATTACAATGGTTCGTTCAGGTTGATGTTCAGTTTTAGTTGTTTTTACTCAGCATTTTGCATGTAGGCCAAAAATTGTCCTTCTTTTTTTCTCAGTCCTGCCTGCAAAGCTACTGGCAACCTGTAAATGTAAATTCTTATGGGTTTTCATTCAATCTCCAGATTGATGTCTTCTGTCTAAAGGATGTGGGAAATGCTGCAGCACTCTTGGCATGGATTTATTTATTTTTTTCAAGTTTTTATGAGCAATACCCAGCATGGCTTGCCAAAAATAAGTTTCTTTTTAATAGTTTTTCCTCCTTGGGTTTTAGAATGATAAACCCCTGTAAGTTTAAATTGCCTCCATAACCCTTTACAGTTTTGTATAAAGCTACTCACCTGATATCATTGCTAATGTCTTGACTTTACGCTGGCGCACCACACACCTGAATGATCCAAACCAAAAGCTTTCCAACATAGTTGATACATAGTTTTTTAAATATGACCCCACAACTGCTAATGATTAGTTTATCAAGTGAATTAGATTGGAAACACATGGCTTCTGCTTAGCCCCTATTTTCTATGGCAGCTGTGGAGGTGTAATTACTTTTTCACCCACTGCTTCTGCTTTTTGGCTTAGTTCTTGGACTTGTAATCATATCATGTTTTATTTTATTTTTTACCTTTGCAAGAAATAGGTAAGAATTGGTTAATTTAAAAAATGAGTTCTCTCGTAAAACCTTGAAACCGAACTGCTTATTTTTTCATGTGGATAGGAAAATAAAGAAGGCTTGATTGCTTGGATTAATTTTAGGCTCTTTAATTGGCATGTATTTATGCTTGGTTGTTGATCCCCCTGCTCCTGTTTGATTGGTTGAGGGAGATGAACAGCTGTTGAAATGACCCTGCGGTGACTCTCAGTGGAAAATCGGCGACAGTTGTTGCTCTCAGACTGATTGGTGTGTGCATGTGTGTGTTTGTTCCTTTTGTGTGTTAATATGTTAAAATATGGTGCTTCATGTGGAGCTTCTTCACGGACAGTCTTTAAATTGTCATTTGCAGCAATTATCTGGCAGTTTTTAACAAATGTACTAGAAAAATGGTTGTAGTAAAATATTTTATGTATTCATTCACATATACATCATATCAGCACAAAGCATAGAAAATGCCTCGGCTTATTTATGTTCAGTAAGTAAGATTCAGGCGAAAATGAGCTTTTCTATTGTGGAGGACTTGGACGTGTTGGCTGCTGCCATGGTAATTGATAGCCCAGTGTTTCTTTCTATCGATCACGTAAAAGCAAAAATAAATAAAACGATGGAATGCTTTCTGCCGAGTGAAATTGAAAGCCCTTTCATGTCTAACTCCCACAATGAGACTGTGCCTCCAATAGGCTGAGCTTTTTCCAGCTGGCATACATAAACACACAAAATGAAGAGTGTTTTGTGGTATTTGTATGTGTATTTTGAGGATTTTAGTACATAGGCATGCAGTGTAATTGCTCTGCTGTAGCCTATGAGTACAGTTTTAGATGGCAGGAAGCCATTCCTCAGTATTTGACCACAGCCAGCACACAATTGCCTGTGGCTCCAATCTCTCTTGGCTCTCTCATGTGAGATAATAGAATCTCTTGATTAGAATACTCATTATGTGAGATGAGGTTTTCTTGCTCAGTCACTTGTGTTATTATTTTCTGACTGATAATATCAATAAGAAGGACCCACATCTATCCATTTGTTTTTCTTTTTTCTCTCACTCTGCATTCCCCTTGCTCTTTGCTTCCTCAGCATAATTCCTGCTGCCTCTGTATCACAATCTCTATTTCCCAATACCTTCTGCATTTCCCTCTTGGTCCTTGTAATTTCCTCCTTAATCTTATTATCTTCCTTTTTTTTCCTTCTCCGAACTCCCATAATTCCCCTTGCCCCCTTCATTTAGCTCTTTGTTTTATCGTGTCACATGTCAGCAATGAGAGAAATTAAATTCCTGCAGCTCCCACACCAGCTTTGTCAGGTTTTATTGGATACTGATCCAGCTGATATCTCAGACCTTAAGACCAGCACAGGCCTAACTTTCCTTGCGATATTTAGAGTTTCCTCATATTGGTTCTGTCTGGAGGTGGCGTTTCTGTTGTGTTGGATATTTTCTGGAAAAAAAATATGTTTTAAGTTTTCTTCCAACCAGCCTTCCACTTTTCTCTTTATGCATTTGTGTCCATTTACTGTTCCTTCTCTCTGCCATTCATCTGTTTATCTGCTTGTCCACCTGCCCATTCATTTGTCCTTCCATCCATCCATTTATATACTAAATCTAGAAAAAATACAGAATTTTGACATCTTTAAATGTTTGTTAAACCCTTGTAGATTTGTTCCTTTTTTTGTTTTAAATACAAAGATTTAAACAAAAGTGCATAACACAAAAGGAGGTCAGAAGAGATGAAAAATTCTGTGGCTAAAATTCAATTTAGCCATAGAATGACATATTCAAAGGTGTCCAGTGTAAAAAGTGCTGTCTTTTTTAATTGTCACAGAAAACACACTCAACATCTATTTACTCGCTGACTACCCCTACCAAGCCCCCATATACAAAAAAAAATTATTTATATCCCCACATGACTCTTGCTTCTCATTGCATTTCTTGTATTTGACATCCACAGAAACCTTTGATAGGTGTTATTTTCTCTCCCACCCTTCATATGGAGAGGTGCAGAAACCAGGTTGACCTTTACACATGACATACTAGCAGACGATTGCAGGAGCTGACAGAAACATAGGGTGCACACAGCTACAAGGCCTTGGCAGAGAAGCGACTTTCATCAATGTGCGACTGTGGCCCAGTAGGTTTAGAGAGTGGAGTGGGTAAACAAGCTTTTGAAAGTCAGGATTCATGTAGCAGTTCTAATCCTTGCTCAAAAAGGCCCAAGATACTTCAGCGGGTTGTGTCGTTTAAGTGTGGAAGTATTGATTCAAAGCATGAAAAACTGCAGGGTAATCAGTGGTATTGATGTAGGAAGGTGTACTTTAAAGCCAGTGCGCAATTTTTCAAATTGCTCTCTGTTGAATTTGTGAGTATGTTTATTGATTATCTGTGGGATCAGTGGATTTACATCTCTAAGCATGCAGCACCACACTGCTACAAAAGCCTGCACGCTTCTTTTTGTTGTCTTTTTCTCCTTCTCAGGTGTGCTGTTTACTTGCTAAGCCGGTCTGTCGGCCTCACACTTCTAAGATGATATTTAAGTGAAATTATTTGCAAAGAAACGTCTGCATTTCTTCACAGTTATGTTAGAAGTTACAAGCTATCAGATAATTGGCTATCGGCTTATTAAAGATCACAGTTCGCGAACCTCAACATGGATTCATAATTAAGATGGCCCAATCTTTATCTAGAGTAAGGTGTCTGTGGCTGCTTCTGTCCATCACCCTTTCACCTTGTCTACTGTTTGGTCTGATGCCTGGAAGTTTGTTAATTAGGTTGCCATTTGCGGACGCTGCAAGGATTTGTGACTATTTGCCTGCTTGCCACGTCCATTGTCTGCTCCTGGGATGTGACCAGAGTGCAAATCTCACTTTTAATGAGGTGCTTCTTATGCACGCAGAGGGAATTTGAAACTGCATCCGAAAATACGGACGGATCCCGATGATCTAGCTTCTGAAAGAGGCGATTCTTGTAATATCAAGTTCAGATTAGACCTTGAAATGTTTATTAACATTTACTGACATGAGTGCTAAGATGGATGCCTTTTTGATGGGTTCTATGAATATTGTTTTACTGCATTGCCTTTCTAAATTTCCAGTAGATTATCAGTTGTATTTTCTCTTGTATTTCTGGTAATGCTCCTCTGTTTACGCGCCATGTGAAAGAGAAGAGAGGCTTTGGTTTAATCTAAATCTGCTTCATAAATTAATCCCTTTGTCGACACAGATTACTCAACACAAAAGGCTTTGTCATGTTTGTGTCAACATATGCAAGAGTCTTTGACATTTTTTTTCTTACTTTTTGCCTCCTCAACAGACAGAAAATAAAGCAAATTGAAGTGGCAGAGAGAATCAAGAAAACAATAAGCCTCTATTAATTGGATATGAAGTACAGACACTGCTACCATGTTCTTGACCGACATTTTAATCAAAATGTCATGTTCATTCTGTCCTCCAGCGCATTATCATTTTAAGTTTATATGTTCCTGGAGTGTAGTGAAGTACACCATGATGCTGTTCTAAGGTTTCTTTCTTCTCAGCAACTCCCCGATCCACCACCACCACCTCTCATCTACTAAATAAAAGTTACTGCAGGCTTTGTCAAATGCTTGTAGAAGAATCAAGATTCATTTAAAAATAATAATACCTTGTTGCCATGGTTATGCATCATAAAACTATCTGAAAGTAAAAATAGGTAAGAGCATGAACTCTTTCAGCTGCACATCATCCACTTGTGGAACAATTGTCCAAGCAAGCAATACATCTTAAAGGAATCATGAACTAAAGTCTACAAAAAGAACAAATCACAACTAACATAATAGAGCTGCCATGCTGCAACAATTCTGGATTTTTAGAATTTCTCTCATCAAAAACAGGCAAGTCTAAGCACTTCCAGAAGTCAAAGTTGCTTTAACCATTTCAAAACCAATGTTGGTCCAAAAATCTAGAGATGATCTTACATTTTTATAATTTGGTTGCAATGTGTCATTACCGCCGAAAGTGAAATATTGCTAAAGTTGAGTCTATGAAGCTGGCTCACTGTCGACAGTAACACCAGTGTTCCAGCTGTTTTCATTTCTTATTGCCTTTATGGTTATTGGTTGTTATCCTAACCAATTTTCTATTTCTTGAACTGCACACCCAAAGCTTCTTCAGTGGCCCCTACCTCCACATGATTATTATTATTATTTTATCCCTGGTAAATAGCCAGTTCAAAATGTAAAGAATAGTCAACAAATTTTTTAGAAACTTAACAAATACTGAGAAGAGTGTTCAAATATCCATCCAGAAAGTGGTTGGTGATTAAAACAAGCTTTGTTCAGGATGTATGTGGACATCTGTACCTCTTCGTATAATTTTGACAGTATTGCAGAGAATTTGTTGAGGAAAACTGCCACTAATAAACTTAGTACATAACACTTAGTGCAACAAAAATCAATTTGTCTCCTTTGTTTTAAACAATAATCACGCATGGCCACAGAACTTGTTGGGGTTGTATCAAAGACAGAAGTTTTCAGCTTCCACATCTTCCTCTCCGTTCCCTCCGGTCAACAAGGTAGCCTTCAAAAGATCGACTGCCTGCAGCCGACTCCAGGTGGGAACCCCTGCTGCTTTAGCAGGAGCCCGGTGCTGAGAGAGCGTTGCTGCTGGAGCTCCGTCACAACTCGTGAAGGTTATTGAAGTTTCTGGAGCACAATCAATACAGGATGTATACAGAGCCCGTCTTTGACGGCCAAGGACACTTGCAGCTTTAAACTTCAAGCTAGCAGCCGGGGATATCAGTCAATATGTTTAGTGACAAGGCGCTTGCCAAGGGATTTAGCGAGAAAACAGACAATTTCTGCTAAGCCTTGAGAAAGGAACAAAGTGGAAATTGTTCTTGGCTGCTTTTAAGACTTCTTGAACACAGAGATGGATGGAAGCAGGAAATATGTGAAAGCAAAATGATATATCAGCCTTCAATTTCAGCCAACCAACTGCTAGGTTTACCCTATGTCAAGTGCTCACCTGCAAAGCTTTGAGCAATGTTCTCCTAATTGCTCTAATTCTTTGGCTGTTGGGGCCTAATAAAAGGTGAGTACGCGCTTGCTTCATGAATGAAAGCATCAGGGCATTTTAGCGATGAACGAATAGATGACTAATGATTTACAGCGGCAGACTTCCATTAAGCTTTTCTCCATTTTAATTTAACTTTGCACTCAGGCAGCGGACTGATTTGAGCTTGGGACGCGACCCAAGCAATTCGCTTGCACAAAGAGTTTGATTGAATAGTTTTGGTGGAAATGATTGTAAAGGAAGCCCTGCAGAGAGATGTGTTATTTTTATTTGTGGCCCGTCTCACACAAACACACACACATGCATACACGCACGCACTCAAACATGCACTTTTGAGCCCTTGCTCTTAGCCGTCTAATTTGCCGGGATAAATTTGCACATGTTCTACATGATTACATGCTTGTTTTTTTTTTTTTTTGTTGCTTCGTGACTTTAAATTTTTTGTGAATTTAGCTGGTTTGTTTCTTCATCTGCTGTTTTATTAATCAACTCTTTCTGACCTTTTAATGAAAGTCATCAGATCTAATTAATAGAAGCAAGGATACTTATCAGGATGCAACTAAATTAGAAGCATTGCAGATGTGATGCAATATGTTTTTTGTTTTCACTGATTCTCGCCATTAGCTGTTTTAACAGGACAGAAATACAGAAAGCTTGTTAAATTCTGGGTGTAAAGAGAAATTGAGAGCTCACAGATTACAGTTGTGTAATGTTTGTGAATCCTCATTTCAAGGTCTTCAGTGCTTGTGCTGCTTACGTAAGTAAGACCTTATCAAAGCTCTAGGGGTTTAACTAAATTAGAACAGGCACCCATTTGGAACTGGGCTCTGGGGCCAATTACTAATTATCAATGTGGACAATTGAATTTGTTTACTTGTGTGTGTATGTGTGTGTAGTTGTGTGTTTGTGTTATGTTCTTGCAGTCACTGAAGCAACTCTTTGTTTTGGTAACCACAATCACGTTGCTGATCTTGTCTTTATCTTTTGTTCACACTGTTTCTGAATTTCTTATGCATTCTCATTCAAACCCAGCTTTAGTTTACAATAGCATTTCTATCCAGGTTCACCATTGTGTTCACTCAGTGTAAGTTATGTACCTCCTAATTTTTACTTTTTCTTTAATAATATTAACTTTGGAATCTTTAAAAGGTGAATGTCACAGAAACTGTTTCCACATTCATTGTTTCTGTTTAGTGTACAAGGCATCAGTCAGGAGAAAGGTTGAAGAATAGTTCTACAATTGTATATTTTACCATGGTACACAGATAATACTATTATCAAGAAATGTGGAAAAATATGGGACAAAACTAACATTAAAAAAATTTTGTTTCCCAATAATTGATGAAAATGCAAAATGAAGACAAGGCAGACTCCAACAAATACTGAGTGTCTTCAATATGTGACAACAATCAAGATAGATGTTCTTTACTTCTAACACAAATAACATCAGGACAGCATGTTTTTAATTACTCATTGCAGCACATTAAAATGTGCTAAGCCCATATCTTCCTTTTAGGCTTGAACGCAACATGTAGCTGGAACTTTGTAACCAGATCAATGCTTAATTGAAGAGTTAATTCTGGTTTTAAAGAATATAACTGTGGCAGGATTTGATTATTAAAGAGAAATAACAAAGAGTCTCAAAGGGGTTGGTTCATTTATACCAACGTGATCTCTATAGTGAGTTTTGGTTAAAACAATTTTTCCATAAAACAATTATTTTCCCATCATTATCTCTCTGTCTCTAATTCCCTCCATCATTTTTATCATCTGCCTCCCATCACTCTCTGTGTCCTAACGGTCCGGTTAATTGCCTGCAAAGTTCACTCTGACTCTGGGCTAATGCAATTTAAGAGGGGTCGGAGCCCCTTCATCAGCCCAGCAATGGCATTTCATTAAGTCCGCTTGGGTGATAGCTTGCAAGCAAGTAGAGGGGGGGTTTCACTCCGTCAGCTCATCATTAGTAATTAATACACTGATGGGATTAGCTGCAGCACAGAGCCAATGGCAAGTGGTCACCACGCTGCTGCAAGTTTTGGGTCGGCAAGTGTGATATGGCGGCAAGCTCGGCTGTTGTGATTGGGGAACTGTGTTGGGGAGTGATTAATTGGTAAAAGATTGTGGATTAACACGTGTTATTAAATTTGTAAACACTTGCAAAGAGCCCAGGCTGATTTAATTGAAATGAGATCCCTTAAAAGTTTCTAAAATTGACTTGATAGTTTTAACTCTCCCTTAAAAGATCTTCTTTATTAGCTTATCAGAAGCTCTGAAAGAAAACTGCTTGCATTAGATAGTTCACTTTATAGGGTTGCTTCTTTGTGTTGGATCAGATATCAACCCTAGCATGGAAGGCTTTCCCATGCATGACAGGGAATGCTCTGCACAGCGTTAATTACATCATTATGGTCGGGATGGATCTCCATCTGCTCAGCCATTACTCCTGTCCCATTCTGGGCTGACCCACACTGCGCTTTCAGAATTAGACACACACAGGCTAAATGGCCCTGATAAATTATGAAGCTATTAGATATGGGAGGCTATTTTGGAACATATGCATTCGCAGAGAGAGGAATGAGGGGTGGGCGAGAGAGAGGCAAATATGAACCGAGGGAAGACGGAGCAAGAAACGGGGGGAAAAAATAGAAATGTGAGAAATGATAGTTGGAGCTCAAAGAGACTTTGAAAAATGAGAGCAAATGAAAGAAACGGAGGGAATGTACAGATAGAATGATGGCGGAAGTGAACTTTTTTGGGTCTGGACAGAGTTTCGATGTTCTTATTTCAGACTATTGTTAGAAGTTGATAAGATTTTTATGAAGCATGATCAGACGCTGATGGATTTTAGCATTGATCATGCAGACAGATCAGGGAACTGAAATGGGGAAAAAAACTGTTCCTGTCATGTCTGCAGACTCTTTCTATCTTAGGGTTGAGATCTTTTTTAGGGTATGTAATAGGATTGAGACATACTGTATGTCCGTGGATTACTATTTTTCTTAAGGTTTTCTTTTTGTCATGAAATATGATTTTCCATTAAACCAATAGCATTAGTTGGGCTGCATCTCTATTAGATCAGAAGCCACACCTGTTTTTGACTCTGGGTATAAATACAGAAATATATGTCAAAAGCTAAAGTTCTTGAAATACTTGACATACTTAAAAGGGTAAAAAAAAAACCTGATTTTTTGGACTTTACTTATCCAAAAGGTTGTCAGAAGTTTTGTGGTTATCCATATTATTTTCTTTCTTTAATTTTTGTCTGAAGCACAAGAGCTTATGTCACACAGCTGAAGGACAGTTCCTGTTTCCCTCAAACATTACACAAGCAAAACAGGAAATGTCTTCATGCCTTTATTTTACCTTTAACAGAACACACTCTTTGCATTTAAGGTTCTGCTGATGGAGTATCTTGATGTGAAGAACAGCCGCAGTTCCACTGAGCAGTCGGCTCAGCTCTCCTATGCCAGCACCGGCAGTGAGTTTGCTGCTTTCTTCGCCAAGAAAAAACCCCAGCGTGCCAAACAGTCACTATTCAAGTAAGAATCCCTATCTTGGCTTCAAAGATCATATAGGTTTTCATATGTAAATATGGTCAAAGATTTAAAGTCATCCTGGGCATGAATGTCAAAATCTCACTGTGTGCACAAGGTCAAGGTCAACTTTATTGCGATTCTGCCTCTTTTCTTTCGATGAAAAACAGGAATTGAAAAATCATACTTTTTCAGCAACAATATAAACTCTAGATATAGTACACAGAATAATATTAGTTATTTATCTGTGCATAAGAAGCAGTGTCCATTCACTCATCATTGACATAGCAGAAAGGATGATGCCTCGGATGTTTTGAGCCTAAATTAAGAAATCTTTAAAGTCATGTCGTCATGACCTTTTGTAGACAACAGAGTGCAACCGTTTTAGGTTGTAGGTTAGCTGGGAATAAGCCTGATTAGAATTTACCCAGAGAGAGAAAAGCTTTACTGTACTTTGAAGAGTCTATTATTACCAACACACACAATGAGAAAATAGTTTTATGTAGTTTAGAAAAGTTCTGAGTTAAGGAGAAGTGAACTTGACAACTGCATATTATAGTAGGTATTTAAGCGTGTTCTCGTGAAGGTTAGGGATCACTGCCAAGTAGCTAAAATATCTTTGATATCAAATAAGTATTATTTCCAGTTTCATTTTATAATGTGGCATAACTATTTATCTTTTAGATGAGTAGATTTGTGTCAACAAATTGTTGAATATTAGCCCTGAAATTATTTGCAATTTCTCTCAACCTTAAGTTATGTTCCTAATTATTACTGAATCCTTTGGTTTATTTGCAGGTTTGAGTCATCGTCCCATGCAATCAGCATGAGTGCCTACCTGAGAGAACAAAGACGAGAACTTTACAGCAAAAGCGGAGAATTACAAGGTGAGGAGGGGGACTGGTAGATGAACTGAGGAGTGCATGATGAAGTTGCAGAGTTTAATACATGACACCAAGATAAAGATGTGGGGAAGTAATCTAAATGGAATAAGTTGACTGTGGAAATATTGGTGAAAAGAGAGAAGATAAAAGGACAGCAGAGGTGAATCTCAGATTGTAAAATGATAAGATTTCTGTGTATAGTGCATTGGAAGAACCGAGTAGTTAAAAGTGGTGGGGTTTGTTCATGGTTTGTAAAGATGGAGGGATTCACTCAGATGCTGATTGAGGTGAAGAGTTGGAATTGGAAGTATGAAAGAGGAGGGAGTAATGGTGCTCAGAGAGAGAAAGGGCATGTCACAGTTCGAGGAGTTGCACTTAGGAACAAAAAAAAAAAAGGCAGACAACAGGAGTGTGGAGCGCCAAGCAGCGATAGAGAAAGAGATTGACGAGATGCAGAGAACAGGGTGACTTTGCAGAATCCGCCTACAGGGAGAAGCCCTTAAAAAGCTCTCGCTCACACATTCACACGCACAAAATAGCTCAGTAAGTGAGCTACACAGCTGGACCCTGGAGAGCCTGAATGGTGCTGCTGCCCTTACCTCTTCTGTTTTTTCTCTTCTCTGGCTCTCTGTGCGTCTGCCTGTGACCTTGAGGTTTCAATCAGCGATGCCTGATGGCGATGTTTGCTGTCTGCTGCCTTACTTTTTTTTCTTATCTTATTCCTTGTTGATTTGTTGATGGGTAAAAAAAAAAAAAGATCTTCACAAATGCAGTGCCGTAAAAATGTATTTAGCCCACTACAGATTTTCTCACATTGCAGTTTTTTAAGCATGAACAACTTATTTAAGATTAATGAAATTAGATTTAAGGCTATGCTTTGACTACACCACTCTGAAACCTTTATTGTATTGACTTTTAAGTGTGGCATTCAGAGGTGGACTTGGTGGTTTGCTTCAACGTTCATTCATTTTACCATCACAAACGTATTGTCAGAGATTCTTGTTTAGGATTTTTTTGTGAGCATCAAAATTTATGGTTTTGTCAAATACGGTAAGTTGTCCAGGTCCCGAAGTAACAAAGCAACCCCAGACCATCATACTACCACCACTTTTGTTTGATCATTGATATACTATTTTGGTTTGGGACCAGATTTTTGTGGACTGACCCCTTTGAAAATGTTTTTGTCTCATTGGTTCATATTTTTTTCCCCCAAACTATATAAAGTATAGACTCTGGTTGGTATGAATAGTTTTGTTTTTTTTAACGCTTTAATGAAAGTTATTGTAAACTTCTGTATTGTGTTCAGTCAGGTTATCTATGTCCACCATTATGCTTTGTTTGATGTTTTAAGTGTGGCAACAAAGGAAACCAGAACAAAGCTCTAAAGGCGCAAATACTTTTTCACCAAAGTGTAAGCTGCATTATTAGCTAATCACACATACACTCACAGTAGACATTGCAATCCATCCTTTATTTCCTTCTGTAACAGAAAAAGTGGCAAGGATGTAAATATAAACTAGAAGAGCAGCATTGATGAACTGTGGATAAAAGAAAACTCTAAATAGTTTCCACATAAAGCCTCGTCTTTTCTTCTTCCATCTGTCAGCGCCTAAGAAAGAAGGTAGAAAACTACATTTTTTTTGACTGACTGAATGCCTTGGAGCGCTTATAAGAAGATGAGATTCCTCTTGGCTTTCATTTCACCTGTCACAATGTGTAGCACCGTCTGTGAGCCCCAGCCTCGGCCTGAATGGCTGAAAAGAGATTGAAAGAGTAAGAAATCATTTAGAAAGTGAAATAAGTCGACTGTGATGGAGGTAGTGGAGAGATGGATGGGGGGTGGGAGGGAGAGAGGGAGCAGGAGGAAGGTTAAAAGTCATTGTTTTCATCAGGGTCCAGTGAAGAAGCCATTAAGAGACTTCAGAGGGAAGAAATTAAAAAAATATGTATTGAGACTTTGTGGAAAGGGACTTTTTCCTCCTTTTAAATTAAACTTAGTGGGCAGGGAGGGAGAGGAAAAGAGTTAGAAAATAGAGATTGAGTTGATGAATACTTTCGGCTTTGGGATTACTCTACACTTAAAGATTAGTCATGTGTGTCTCCTGCCTGGTGTTTCCTAAAGTCGTTTCTTTTTCCTCCAGTGGTCTACTTCAATTCACTGCAGTTATTAACTCCAACATCAAGAAACTTAGCCTTGAAGGCTTTTTGCCACTGCTCTTGTACTTTTTCTCCACTTGCATCCATGTATGCCCTAATATTAAATGCATAAAAACAGTGACTAACATAGTAAACCGCAAAATTATTTAGATTGAGCACCACTTACTTTTATGTTGTGCAAAAATGTGAAACTCTTCAATAGAACAGCATGCCACCAGCAGATTTATTCACACACTTTAAACTTGTTAACATTTAGGTTACAGATCCAAACTTTAATATATGTTGGGGGGTTTATGCTACAGACCAACACAAGTGAATAATCATGAAGTGAAATGTACATTTCAAATATGTGATGTGGACGTGTGTGTGCCTCAAACATAGATTTGTGAGTTAAAAGCACTCGCTCAAATCCAGGGTTTATATAAACTCAACTCAACTGAAACATAAGCTTAACAAAAGCTTAACAAGACAGACTTTCTGATGAGAACTGTTAAGCCATAAGATCTTGTCATGCCACTACTAGACTGTAAAAGCAGTGACAAGGGTTTGAAAATGACCTTATTTTCATAGACCAAATTTCAAGCATAGGGGCCAATAATAATAATAATAATAATAATAATAATAATAATAATGGCCTAACCCTAACCCATATAAACAAACTCTAACTTTTTAGTTGAGGCAATGGTTCAAAACTACTTGGGAAACCCTCTATAAAGGACAGCTTTATAATACTAAAGTAGTAAATTGCACCTGTAGCTGTTCTCTATAGGCGTGAACTCCTTTTACCACATAATTACTTCTATACATGGATGGTTTTATCTCGGTGTGGATTATAATACTAAATTGTAATCTTCTTGCAATATCAGGGGTTTGTGATGTCAGGAGTTTGCTATATTGCAATTGCAAAAGACTGCTCGAAGGCAAAATTTAGTTGGATATTATATTTCAAGCATTAGCCTCACACATCAATCAATGGCCACACTGGGGTTTATATTTTCAGTGGTGGACATTCTGAAGTCCACGAAGATGAAGGTAAAGAAAGAAAACAGCTCGGGAAATGAGGGTTCGTTGTAATCTATATTGTTATTGAAATATTCAACAATAGTAAAGCAATTAACATTTTTTTCTGATAATCTTATTTCATATAGAAAAACAAATTGCTTTGTATGTCAAACAATTTCATTGACTGCACGATGTCAAAAAGTGAAGTAGAAAAGATGCATCTCAGTGTGATTGCTGCTAAAATTGTTCACCAATGATTGCCTTTTCCCTTACAGAAGTTGCCACAGTTTCTGTAACTAAGAAACGAAGCAGTTGTATTAATATAGTCATGTTATGTTTTTGCATTCTCACAACTCTAATGGGTTTGAAATTAATCTGTAATGTATGTAATTAATTTCTCCTGAGTGTTGTAGGGGCCTCCCATCTATCATTTTTACACACACATAAAGCTGCACAAGCCCTCATTCACATGCTCCATATACACATGCAAACGCACAGGGAGACTTAATTGCACTCCTCATTGTGTATGCTTCAATTAGTCCAGTGCTTCATCTAAAGACTTCATTACAGCTCCATATGTGGCCACATCTGGAATTTGTGATCTGAACGTATGTATAGAAGCTACAAGGCGGAGAGTTTGCGCGTTATGTGTGTGTTGGCGTTACATACACCCGCTCCCATGGCTGTCTGTGTGTAAATGAATGTGTATAGACTGTGTTGGATGTGCATGCGTGTCCTTTGCAGAGTACAGATCCAGATTCAATCACAATCTCCATGAATAAATGATGAAAATAACACGTTTTCCCATCTATAGACGTGTTACCATTCCCCTATCTTCCTCTGCATGTCCCTGCTGCCTCCATACTTTTAGATGTTTGGTCTCTCCTTTTTTATTGCCTTTCTGCTGTGTGTAGGCCTCAGTGGTCATCTGGGAGGTGAAGTGTGAATGTATCCTAATAACTGCTGCAGTCTTACAGTGCTCTGTAATGCATTTATTGCCTTTTTTATATTTTATTCCTCTTTGTGTCCTGAACCTTCATTGTGTTTTGTACAATATTGCCTTGCCCCAGGGCATGTTTGAAGTGACAACCCCTCCCCTTTTGATAGCAGCCCGCAGTCCGCCTGTCATTGCACGTTTGCACATAAACAAACATGCACATATTGGACTTACAAATTTTTCCTGCTAGCGTGTGCACAAAAGTCCTATTCCCAACGCTCCCAGCTTTCATTCCCTCTTCACTTCCAAGACGTATTCATAATCAGTTTGGTTGAAATCTATTTCACACATTCCCTGTTTTCCCTTTTGATATTCAAATTGACTTGTTCCCAGCGAGTCTGGCAAAGAGAACCGTCTGGCTGGGTGTCCCTGAGCAAGCAATCTAGTTACAAACAGCTCTCTTTCTAGTCATCCTTTAATACCTAATAGTAGGTCTAGTTGCAGAAAAAAAAGCCTTTCCTGTATTAGGGACTTCTTGTTTATGTATAATAGTCCCATATCCCCATGACAGAACACTGAACATTGAGAAAGGGAGGGGATAAGAGAGAAGAGACCAGAAGTGGCGTTCGTTGTCAAGCTGATTTGTACAGCCCAATTGAGGACAGTGGGAGAAGAGGTGCAAATGGAAAAGTGTCTAGTGGGAGATGCAGGGGTGGAGGCGATAGTGAGCAGGATATTACAGGTGAGGCCGGCAGATGTTAAAAGGCATGTGCTCACATAAGTGTGTATGTTCGCATTTAGAAGGTGTAGTACCAGACACGATGTTTCTTCCAAGTGATGTGTGATGCTACATCGTTGGGCGCTGGGATTGCTCGGTGGGGAAAGTAATGCGAGTTGGCCCTTTCATTGTCACAGCAGATACTTGTGTCACTCATTCTGAGGTGAATAAACATGACACCTTTATAGACTACGCTGTTATTTTATGGATGCACTTCAATTACCTTTAATTAATTCTTGCTCCGGATTCAATAGGCTGTCTTGTCAGATATGTCTTTTCCTGTAACTTTTTTTTAATATACTTCTAAGCAGATTTCAAGGATAATCATTGATCCCTCGCCTATTGGAGGGATCAATACTTGACTTCCATTGACCTTACGATTATAATTCATTATATTCATAAATGCATTAGATAGAATTGAAAATTGTTGGCAGGAAAAGTCAATGTTACGAGGATTAGGATGCTAGAATGTCAAGGAAGTCTGCTTTGCTACTATTGATGCTCCCCTTGGCTCTCATTATTTTTTCCTCTTGTATAATTTCCGCTGTAATAAATATAAGTAGGGACGGGTGTTTGGCTACTGACTTAGAAAAGATGAGATTACTACATTGTTGTAGGATACTAGGATGAACAAACAGTTTTCTATCTCTTTGATTTTTCTTCTTTTTGCTATCATAATACATTTTTAACGTGGTTTGTAATTTTTCTGATCTCAGGTAGGTGAAAAGTAAAATCTAGATACACAATTGTGTGTCATCCTCTTAAAATCCTTTCCCATTGCAAGAAACTTAAATACTAATGCCCTAAGCTTGCGGAAAGCATTCATTATTGTGCGTTAATGGTTTAATAGACAGAAATGATTAAGCTTTGGTAATTTTAGATTTTAAACTAAAACTGCAGTTTTATACTCTTTCAAAACATTACCACTACCTGCAAGAAATGAACAGTTAAGTATATTTTTGTGGTTGTAATTGACCCCTCCAAAAGGAAAAACCACAAAATAAATTTTTCTGTCTTGGCAGAATCATATCAAATTATCAGTATGAGATTTTGTTTTCATTTGAAAGTACCATTCATTTCTTGTGGATCATTAGCAATTAAGATCAGTAGTTGTCGTGGGGTTTCTGATCAAAGGTTTTTCATATGCATGCATGAAATGAGTCAATATGGTACCAGAACATCTGAAGAAACATTATGTCTATTCAATCTTCTATGCCTTTTTGTTTTGTATTTTCTGACTTCAACTACTAGGTGAGTATGTAAGATGCAAAGTGCATATTTTTCCTGGCTCTCCATTACTCAGAATAGTGACTGCAGATCTTTGTGTTGTGAAAAAAGACACACATACACAATGCAGCATGTCTTATCTAGCAGCAGTTATTCTGTTTGTTCTGGCTCATCATGTTCAATTTGGCTGTAAATAGATGTAATAAGATAATGCTTAAAACAATATCAGAGATGCGTGCACATAGATGCACACATTGTTAAATCATCATGTGCTGTGGGCTCAGTTATTCAATTATAGTTGTGTTGCTGAAATTCGAGCGGCGCTTGGGAAAAGTATGGAAAATTAACTTTTAACAGCAGTGTTGGTTTCTGATTGTAGAGTAACTTATCAAATATGCTGTATTCTTAGTGAGATAAAGCAAGAAAATGGAAATTATTTTAGAGATTTAAATAACCAGCCCCCAGATATTTACAGAACTGGAGGCATTGATTAAACTGATGGAATTGTTTGGTCTGTAACCTAAAAATTTATTTATTTTTTTTGTTTCCCGGCACCTCAAAATCTCCCAAATTAAATTTGTTCTTTGGCTTGTGCTTTGGAAGCCACCATTTCATAAACCTGAGGGGTTTGGTATTGGTATCAGTATCATTAAGATGGCTATTACAGCAGTTTTGTTTCCATTTTTTAAGGTTTTATAGCACTAATGGCCTTTATTCAACAGTAGCTGAACAAGAGAAGGACAGAGACAGAAGAGGAAGAGAAGCAGCAAATGCCCTGGGGCTGGGAATCAAGGGCTCTAGCCTCTCCTCATGGTGTGCCTGCTCTACCGATGAGCCATATGGCACCCCTTTTCTGTTTGATAGTTTTTGCAAATTTTTTATTCATATTTTTTGAGACGCGTAAAACCATAAGTTGTTTTAGGTCATGATTCTTTCACTTTACATGTAACAGCTGTGACATCTATTAGAGTAAGATCCTAAGTACAGGAGCAATGGTGTGAATCTTTCAACATTCACAGCATTCACATGATTGTCCTTTAAAAAAAAAGAAGAAAAGATCCCAAATATGGATAAAGTGCTGTAATTCTGAACAAAAAGGACCTTGAATAACATTTAGGTCATCCAAGGTTAGACTTAACAGTTAATGGGAGTGTTATAACAATATCACTACAAGAAACAGTTGTGATATTGAAATAGTTCAGTAATTCATAATTATACAAACTCTGGATTGTTGTTTGCATTTGGCCCGTTGATGGTCAAGTATCTCAAATCTGATACTGTAATGACAGACTGTTCTGACTTTAGATAAGGTCAAAAACTTTCTAAATCGCAGATAAATATCAGAATAGCAAGAGTTACCAATGAAAGTTTAAGACATGTCAGTAGTGGTAACTTAAAGTTCAGCACCGACTAGAGAGGGATCTTGTTAGTAGAGTCAGAGGCATCATGCACACACACACACACACACACACACACACACACACACACACACACACACACACACACACACACACACACACACACACAATCACTCATCTCAAGTATAGGCAGACTGTCCAGATGGAGCAGCAGCAGATGTGGAGCTTTGTATTGAAGACTTGTCGAAGATTTCTTATTCAGCTGAAGTGTCTGCAGTTCGCATCTCGATTTTGGTTGAAATTGCACTGACATAATCAATCATTCATCTGCTTCCTTATATGGTGAAAGCTAACTAACAAGCAAAATAGAAAAGTGCCAGTTTGGCACAGCATGAGGTAGGGACACACACGGATACCAAAATCATTACATGAATCAATTTATCTGAGTATTTTAGTAGATGAATCAGAAACTCATCGCTATGTGGTTTGTAGAAACTAAAAAACATGCAGAAGTGTAGTAATTATAGAAAGTTTGGACTATTTAACTGATCAAGTATATTACAATTTCTCTTTTATTAGATTTGTATGGTGTTGAAATCATCTAGGACTAGCTGGAGAAACTCACATTGCTGCATGTCGATAGGATAAAGTGGTATTACCTTAATCTTAGTTGCAAACAAACTTCAACCATCTATCGAAGAATATGCATCACATTTTCTATCTTATGTCTTATGGTCCTTGGGGAAAAAAGTTCAAATTTGTCAAAATCTGAATCGGAGGGTTGGATCTAAATAATAATAATAATAAAAAAAAAAACCTCAGAACTTTGATCAAATTTGTTCTTTTTAGAAATAATTATTTAAGTCTTTAAGTGTGGTTAAGTCTGTACATGTAATGTACATTAAACCTCTTTTGGTGAAATCACCGACAAGGGCAACATCTGTGATTTGTTCAGTTGCACACAGTGGGAAATGTAATTTCAATCCTAAACAGACAAAGAGATGCAAATGACAACACAGGGAGAAAAGGAGTGGGTTATAATAATTTACTCAGTGCAGATTTTTAATCAGTAAGAAGAAACCTGGTTTATTTACAAAGCCTGGGGCTAATTTTAATCAGCATTAGACCTGTCATAATTGCTGGCTTTGCCTGCTACCCCTGTGTTTACTTTTAATCTCACACTAGCTGATTGGAGAAGAACAAATGAAAAATGGATGGAGGAGGGGAAGACTGCTGGAAGAAGGGCATTTGGAACTTGCGACTGTGCAGACTTTGACATGGACACTGTAACAGCCGAGCTGTTAAATACACAGTCACACCTCTGGCTTACCCAGCATGCAACAGGTCCTTCTAGTAATGTAGAGGAGTGCACTGAAGCTGCCTGATTCCCTGCTGGGTCTAATCAAAGATGTGATGGCACTTAGTTTTCCGGGTGGTTGTTTCTCTCATGTCTTTAAACACATTCACCTACACCTTGACTTTCTGCTTACTCTACTGCTATTTCAAGAACATAAGAGTGTTGAATCGTGTTAGGATCTCCATGGCAAGTTGGTGATAGTGGGCTCAATAGGAGGAATTAAATTTACTCAACAAAAGCAATTTAGATAAAAGCACCACATATACTGTAAGTATTACATTTATTACCCCTTTTATGTTCAGACATGTTGTAACCACTTTTAACACGTCTAATAGAATGTGTTTTTTATTATTATTATTTAAACCGTTCTGTCTTTCCTGTAACGTTAAAATTAACTTTTGCTAACAAAGTCTGCTTCTGAGTTATCCTGATATTTATTCCTGGATTAATTTAACAGCCATGATGTACAAAAGGTACATAATCAACAGAACATACAAATAGACGCTTTCAAAGTTTTGAACCACAGCTATTTGTATTTGAAGATTATCTCTGCTGAAAGCTCTAATTTCAAGATATTGCTTTTGCTTTTGAGGCATTGGCAACAATGAAATATTTATAAGCTCCATCACTCTGCACAGCTTTTATTTCAAACATAAAAGCAACACTTACGATTTTAAAGGCATAGGTGAGGGTCATTTCAAAGACTCAAAGCATTGTTTTTGATCCCTCTTTCCCTTTGTCTGCCCTGCAGAGTGTAGACAATGTCTTCAAACACCCAACCTGAAGAGATGTAGACAGTTCTTCCTTTTTTACTACAGTTCTTGATCTTAATTAACAGATATTCTCTGTTTCTTCTTAATGAGCCTTGAACGACAAGTGACATTGAACTTTGTTGTGTGTTTCCATATGTCAACCTGTGTCTTACTGAATGTGTTTTTGCGCCTTACTGTCTGTAAATCAAATTGACTTTTACATTCAAGTTGTTCCTTGTGTTAATTAACCTTATCCCTGCTCCTGTAAAAATGTTATAACTTGTTTAAAATACAAATTGAACATAGAGAAGTGGAAATCATTTATTTCTACAAGCATCCAAATGTATAAGGTAACATATGATCAGCTGGTTTTTGCAGAATTAGTACTTTTATAGTTTGTTCATCAAATTTTAGTGTTTGCAGAAGCAAAGATGAGGCAGTTCTTGTCCACCTCCTCCCCCAATCTGATGTTTGCAAGCTCTGCACATTTAAATCAAAATTGTCCAAATAGTTGGGAATATATATAGGATAATTCAATTTTCACCCTGAACAGTCTCATTTATCTGTAGCTTTTATGCTATGTAAATGAGTTTTGGAGTGATCAATTCAGGCCACATTCTCTCCGTACAAATCAGCTGCATTTAAATGTGCATGCTCACTTTCAGGCTGCTGCTTATTCACAGAACTGAGACCTGCTCAATTAATAAGATAGGTTCCTGTGTCAATAATTCATGAATCTCTGGTCAATTTCAGGCATCCTCTTCCACTCAAACCTTCTGCATGTCTGATTGGGGCATAATGAGAGTCTTCTATTATTAAAATTAATTTGATGGAATGGTATTTGCTCCACCAACCTCAAGATCAAATCCAGCCCACAGCTGAGAATACAATGCATAAATAAGTTATAGTATAAATAAATTCAGGTGTAAATTGAGTTATATTAATTATTGAAAGTGTCACTGTTGCACACAATGCATCTCGGGTTCTGATTTTTATGAATTCACATCTGTCACTGCTGGTATGACAACAGCATGAAGAATAAATATTAATAATTTCATGTATTCTATCATGTTCAAAGTGAAACAATGTTGGTGGGATTAGAATATGCCAACTGGAGGGAGTATTTGCTGAACATTTTTGAGGCTACGGTGAGGTCATGTAAAACATTTCATACTCAAAACTGTTGTAGATGTTTAATAAAAAAGCATTGTGCCTTGAAAAACTATTCATACTACATGAGCTATTTTGCATTTTGTCACATCACAACTGTGTTTGGACAACTTGCAAAACAATGTTTTTCACAGGTATACTACACTGCACATCATCTTGAACATATTTTCCCATTCACGATAGTGGCTGCATCATGCTGTGGAAGGCCAGTCCTAGTCAAAGTCCAGGTCTAAATACAACTGAATCTGTGGCAGGACCTTAAAATTCATGGGTACGGAGCCTCTCTATCCAATCGTAGCATTGTTGAGGTTTCATGTGAAGTCAGATGGGGAAAGGTTTCAGTCTCTAGATGTACAAAGCTGGTAGATACACACCCCTAAAGTTTTCAAACTGGAATTATATCAAAGACACTTTTTAGAATATTTGTACAAAAATAAATGTAATTTTTCTACTCTGAGATTAACTTTGCTTTCCAATCAAAAAAATGTATTGAAGTTTTTGGATGTAAAACTATATGTAAATAGTTAGTATAGCTACCTTTGCAAGGCATGATTTTACCAGATGCACTAACAAGATAAACTCACATTCTATACTTAGCTGGCAGCTTTTTTCCACCTAATTTTGCATTAAAAGCACTCGCAGTATGAGGATCACAACCTGTCCTCTGCCTGGCATTGTGGCTTTACTCATCTCGCCCCTTATTCAGACTTTTTAATGTACACAGACACACTGGTGGACTCGGGGGACGTGGAAGTCTGTTAAAGGAGGAATCACAAGTTCATCCGTTCCTCGTCTGAAACTGGGGAGGGCTGAAATTCATCACAGGATCAGACTGTTTCTCATCAAACCCAGGAAAGTGTAGCTAATGCAATTTCACTAAGTCACTGCCTGACTTGATTAGCTGTGGGCTGGGGAGTGCATAGTTAGACGCCGCAGGAGTCTCGATGGGTGTCACTGTGTGTGGGAGTGGGTTTTAGCTTGTGTTGGCATTGCTTTTTTTTGACCATGTGTCACATTCCTTATTTCTGCCATATGTTTGTATTTAAAGTCACTGACCATGTGTACCATTCTTTTTGTTGCGCCTCTGTAACGTGGGGGTGTTATAATGGATTCCTGTGTGACATGTCTACTTGGGTGTATGGACAGGTGTTGCAGAAAGAGCTGTGGCCCTCGAAGGGGATTTCAGACAGATTTGGCTACATTAGAATTTGTCACCTCTTCCTGCCCACATCTCACTTGCCTTCTCACTGAGCGCCATGCCACCTCCACACGCTCCCCTCGCTAATCCTCAATCAGACTACATCTCAGGAGACACAAATGGGCACAAACACACAACCCAAGTACACAGATTCAGTCACACTGGCTCCAATGCACACTAAATCAAACTTTAGTGGGCTGTGTCGAGACAGGACTGGCTGGAGTTTGGTGGCATCCTGACCTAAAAACCAGAGCCACCCTGTCACGTCTTGGCAACTCTGAAAAATGCCATGCATATTAAAATGCCTCTAATTAATATTCATCAGCGCCATGCCCTGTTGGCAGCTGGTCCCAGACCCGTCGGATCAATGAGGTCTCTGCCTCGCTCCTTTGTCTGACACGGATGCAGATGTTTAGAGCATGAAATTAAATTGGTCGCCGTCATTTGGGAATGCATAAACGCTTCTCTGTTCGCAGCGTGTGTTTGTGTGTCTTTTCCAGTTTCCAGTTGGATGTGACTCTTGGAGCAAACAAGTAACGCTATCTTCCCCCAGAGTGTGTGACATGTTGATTTTTATTCATGGCAACTTGAATGTTTGCAAGTTAGAGACGTACAAAACAAAAAGTTTCGACACCAGTGATCGGTGAGTGGGAAAGAGAAAAGCAGAGGGTATGATGAAGCAAGAAGGATGAGCGTGTTGGTGGCAGCTTTGTTTAGGAGTCTGTAATTGAGTCTTAATTGAATTGGCACTGAAGGTAGGATGAATGGATAGTGTGATGGAGAAAGGCAAAGTTTGAGTGAATTGGACCACATCTTTGTCTTCACTTAGCAACAAGAAAGTGGGCTCACCGTGCAGGGAAATTTCACGGCAACAGATCAGAATCAGAAACCCTTGACTGAAGAGCAAGGGCAGGAATGAAAGCTTCTCTTGTCATTTTAATGAAAGTATGGAGCGTGTTGTCTGCCTCTCTTGTCAAATAAAACTTGTTCCATTAGAAATGTATTAAGGAGCCCAGCACAGGGAACAATGCACTGATATGCATTTGAATACAAGGCTAGGCAGGCAATACTGAACAGGCTTCTCTACTGTTGGTGTCTTTGTATTAAAACACATGAGCTTCACAAGGCCCATATTCATCATGGAAACATGGCAATGAAACAAATGGAAACAGCAGAATGAGAAACACATGCACAGAGTCATGCACTTTTTCTGCAGTGGAAAAGTAATTGCCTCCTTACAGATTTATTCTTTTTTTTTTTTTTTAGTTAATTTGTAACATAAACAATTGAAGACATCAAACAAATTGACAGAAATAACTCGAGTAAATACAAAATTAAGTTCTCAAATTATCTTATTTACCAAATGCAAAAAATGACAATCCGAACCAACATGGTTTTGCATTAAAAATTAACTTCTCCTTAACCAAACTGATTGTGCCTCCTCTGCAACAACTACCACCAATGGTTTGTATTACAAAACAGAACTCATGGTTCTATCATTTGTCCCAAATCTGTTTCACAATTGATGTTCTTTTTCTCGTGATGCCAAGAAGTTCTATTTTGTCTAGTTAGTCCTCAAAATATATTTCAAAAAGTAGGGAAAGATCTAGGTGTCCTTTTTAGCAAACATTAGACAGGCCTTTGTGTTCTTTTTGGTCAGTACTGGTGTCAATTCACAACTCTCACTGGTGTCTTTTCTACTAAATTGGTTCCAGCACTTAATTTGTGTTTGTGCGTACTTAGCACAAGTTCTTTGTGTTTCTATGGCAGCAGGCTGCCATTTTTTTCTGTTTTTTCTGATCATGATGTTTTGCTTTTTCAGATTCATTAGCCTGGTTCATGTTATAATACAGGTTTTGGAAGTGATTTGGTATTTGTTTGTTTCAAGTAATCAATCCAATAATCATCAAAGTGGTCTTAATATTTGGTATATCACTGTTGACTAGATACTTATCAGGGGGAACAATTACTTTTTCCGTTAGCCACAGGTTGGTTTGGACAGTTTTTTAAAATGGTTTTACTCAATAAGTGAAATTATATTATGAAAAACTACTTCTTTGTATTTACTCAAACTATCTTGGTTTGATATTTACATTTCTTAAAATCGAAAAACCAGACGAAAAAAAATAATTAGAAAACCCATTGATGCGTCAGTTTTTGCCCCTTTGTTCCAGTTTTTTGAGTCCAATCTTACTACGCAACGCAAATGTAATTGTCAACAATAGTAAATGGAGTATTACTGCTCACCTTTTAGCTTTCATGCTCCTGTTCAATGAAGTTATATGTAAACACGTGTGCCTGTGCTCAAGCGTGATATTCTCTGAAAACATTAGTACAAGCCCACATACACACAGACGGTCCTTTTCACTCTGTGTTCGGCCATATCGACAACAAGTGGCAATTTCTTTCACTGTCAAATCTATTGATTACTTCTGGATGAGTGAAGGTAATGAGCTTTGGTGTCCTTTGTCTCCCCTGTGATCTCACCTTTTCCCCTGTCTGCAGTAGGCTCACCCACCCCCAGGATGTTACTTGGCAATGATTTTCTGATTAACCCTGTTGGCTGTAGGGTTCACCCACACACTGACGCAGGGGCGTGAAGGGGACTGAGCATGTAAGATGCAATTAGATCTGTGATGGAGAGCCATGTTGATTAAGTGATGTGTCTGCTTTGGGTGTACTGTACCCCCTGCAACGATTAAATCTTTTGAATCATTATTTTTTAAACTAATGTAGGTTTGATTAAAGAATTGATTATTGCCAGTGGTCTGAGGCTAAAACCCGCTGTCTATCGCAGTTATAGTTATCTTTGTCCACAACGGAGGAAGACTATTCTCCATTAGGCTAAGCATTGTGTTTATGCGTCTAAGATGGTTACATCACATTTTACTGTAAAATGAGAACCACTAAATATCGCTTGCGTTTTAGTTACTCTCAACTAACATTTATTGAAGGACTAGTCACCTAACAACAGGTATAGACCTACGTGAACCTGTAAAAGGACCCAGATTAGATTATTTGTTTCATCCATAGACAAACAGAAGTCTGGTTTATTTAATTTTAGTTACTTGTTTGTTCTGGTTAATGAATGTCTTAAAAAATGTACACTATAGTGCTGCACCCTGCCTTACAAAATAAAATAAGTGGATAAAGTATTGATGTGTTTAGATATATTAAAAAAAAGCTAAGTATTCAGAATTGTGTATATGTTGGGATGTTCTTAGACATGTGAAACAAATGGAACAGGGGAAACAGTTTGTATTTCTAAAAGCGAGAATTTTATAATTAAATGGTTTTTAAAAGAGTCCCGTCTTGCCCTACTTAGACCAAACAAATTTTCACTGCAACTTTATTGATGGTTTCACAGGGGTGCCAGTACTTCCAGTTGCCTGTTTTAATATTCTTAAGTAACTCCTTTGTTTCTTGTGCTTCAGGTGGTGCTGATGACAACCTGATCGAAGGTGGAGAAATGAAGTTTGTGTGTAAGCCAGGAGCGAGGAACATCACTGTGATCTTCCAGCCTCTTCTAAGGTAAATCAAAAAGCAAGTTCCCTATATTTCCCACCCCCCCAAAAAAGAGAATCTGTAGGAGAGAAAATAGAGAATTTAACAGTAAAGTCTAAATGATAGAACTGTGTTCTTAACTAAAGATATTTTTAGACTGTACTCATTATTTGTACAAGTTGCCTCCTTGTGTGAAGTGTCTCTTTTGTCATTCTGGTCTGACAGAGAACGATGGTCAAGCTACTTAAGACCTTTGATGCCTGGGACATGACTCAATACCACTAAAATGTAAAACTAATGATATTACGCGGCCTCTCAGTGACCAGCTATTGATTTTAGCTGTTTTACGTTAAACAGAGTATCATACGATGTATGTCACGTCTGTTCTTTCATACAAACCTTAAATTGGGATTGACTGCCAGTTCTGCTTTATTTTCCTTCTAGATTGTTTTCATCTGAAGGTCTGTTTTTGTGTTAATATTCTGTATATCTGGTAGTTTTCTGGACAGTGCTATAGTCCCAGTAGAGCAGAGTAAATCTAATACCGAAACCCTTTGATTGAATTGGCGTTCAGGCAGTGATGCATTACCTTTTAGGATCCATTATAATGGGATGTTGCTTTCCTCCACAGACGGCCAAACATTTAAAGGATTTTATGGCATGCTGTATTTTTATAATGCATAAAAATGGATTTTGCTACTCTAATTTGCTGTAGTTTGGGTGGTTAACAAAAGTTTTATTGTACCAAATGGTGAATAAACATACTATTTAAAAGTACAAAAAAATTGTGGAATGGGCTTCTAAATGAATTGAATCAAATTAGGCCAGCAAACAGATTACATTTCAGTAACTATAACCGTCTCGCATCTCCTTCTGCTTGAGTTATATAGGCAGCTTTCGTCTAATTGATTAATAGTCATTGAACACACGTTATCTGTTTAGATTAAGAAGAAGAAGATTAAGAACCAAGTTTTTTTTATGTAGAGTTAGGGAAACACTTAAGTCGTCCACTGGTGAATTTAAAAATATGATTTAATACCTGATTGAGAAATCTGCTGTTTCTAAAGAAGCTTTTTAAATTTGTTGTCTGCTGCTTAGCAACTCAAACCTTCAACCTGTTTTTTCTGTAGACTTTATGTTTGAACACTGGCTGTTAAGACCACTTACTCCAATACCTTGTTGTGCCTCTAATCTTGACTCAAGCTTGAAAATGACCAAGTTCCATCTTTAGTGTTCTGGTTGAGGGACGGAAGGTTTTCTTTAAAGAGTTTATGACACATGAGTGACCAGTGACTTTCCAGTGCATTAAAGCCATCTTTTAATATTAGCAGAAAAGAAAAAGGCAAAAGCATAATACTTCCACCTCCATGCTTATGTGTCTGGGTCTTTTTTGTTCTAAATTCAGCATTTCAATTTCTTCAGACCTAGCTGAGACACATTGTGGTCTGCTTTGACAACACCACCTTCTTTAAATGATCAACGTTCTGCGGCAAACTCAGTTGGAGCCGGTTGTTTTTACAGAAGGGGCCTTCGTAATTCTAGTATTATACAATATAGTGTGTTACCAGTGCTGTGCTGGACTCTGGTCCCATGTTCCTTCACTTCATTAACAAGCTCCTGCTGTCTAGTTGTAGGATGATCCATCACCATGCTTGTGATGATCTTCGCCCCATGAGGCAGGATTTACCATGAAGCTCCAGAGTGGGAGAAATTATGGTTGTTTTATAAATTCCAATAGTTTCTCACCAAATGTTTTTTTTATCACAAGGCTGCAAAAAAATGACTTCAGAAATGTTTATTTTCGTCCCCAACATATTTAGAAGTGAGTTCATAGAAGCTACCATTTTGTGTTTGTGTCTCCCCTTCTATATGGAGTGTTGGTAATGTCACGTTCCTAAAACATTGAAAACTACCGCCATGCCCCAGTGCTTTGCACTTTTGTTTTTTTCCCCTGACATTCAGACCATATTAACATCGCAATCTCCAAGGTTTTGTCTGAATAAATGACCAAAAATAAAACGGTGACTAGCTCCCTTCCTGCTGCTCCCGTGTTGTCTGTAATGGTTCGTATCAATCAAAGCAAACTGAGCTTGAACACGAGGCTCTCTCCTTTCTTCATCTTTCTCTCTTCCACCTGGGTTCTCCAGGCCTTTAGTGCCAATGGAGCGCTGTTGTTTGCAGATGATTTTCTAATGGCGAAGCTCTGGCACTCCACTGATGGATCACTGCATCTCCTGCAGCCAGTCATGCCACTCATGGCAGCATTAATGGCAAAAGCCGCTGGGGGTCGAAAGATTAGTGTCAGTGCGTGGGAGATAAAACATTCTAGTCTTAATGTTTGATTGCAAATGTTTTTAGGGGCTGTGTTAAGTTCTCAATCCTAAAATTGAGTGATGTCACACTTTTTATTTTTATATGTTCACAAATCTCTTTTGCCTTCCTAACATAGAAGATGCTCGCAGGTTTATATATTCCACCTTTGGACGGTCTCAGGCTCCCTCGGAAACACCTTGAGGTGGCGAGGGTTCATTTGGGTTGCTTTGATCTGCCCGCTGCTATCACCTCCTCCCTTTGGCTAAATGCCAGAACATGGATTCATTTTAGAGAAAGGAGCTGGAGTGGACTTATAAGATTGATCAGTGTTTTAAGCTGCTTTTTTTGCTTCAGTTACAATCACTGTGATTCTATATGGTTGTCTGAAATAACTATACTTTGAATACATTGTGTAATCAACCAGACGTCAGAACTGGGCATTTTTCAGCAGATCAAATACCAGAAATTCTGATTATTTTCACCCCATCCACAACATGCATCAAAAGTAAGAAATTACACAATTTTTGATGGATCACAAGTATCCACCAAGCAGCCGTGACGTTTCAAACTACTACATTATTTACTTTAAATAGAAAAAAATCTTAATCTCTTGTAATGGAAATCAGCAGGGGAGATCTATAAGAAAACCATACAGACATATCGGCCAGGAAAAGCCTGATCGGTGCCTCTCCAGTTTACTGCTCTGTCTTTAAAGTGGCGTGCACACAAATATGGTGCATAAGGAAGTGTTTGTGCTTCTAGCAGCCAATTTAGTTTGACTTGTGGGGTCTTCTGCTGACATTTGGGTGGTATTTGCATCTCCGGACGAAGCTGGCATTTTGAAAAGTTTCTGCAGGCTTCCAATCTTTTCCTGTTAACAATCCGAAGAGTGACGAGGAACGAATATGCATGCTCACAGCCAGCAAAGAGATTTCTCAGCCAGTGACCTTCATAATTTTTTAAAGTGGTAATACAATATGTAGTTAAATACGACTGTAAGCAGTTATGTGTGTGTATGTGTGTTTTAAATATGCCCGTTTGTGTTTCTAACTTTTTAAACTGAAATGGCTAAGAAAGTTTTCAGCTATGGTTCTGTGAGAAGAGTCTTCTGTTTTTGCTTTTTCTGTCACACTTAAATGTTTCAGATTTTGCCAATTCTGATTTAATTCAGTAAAGCAGCTATCCAAACCAGCTTGGTTTTCCGGAAAAAAAACATTTTAGCAAAGGTTGTGGGACGTTTAATTATTGACATCGATTGTTCTGGAAAATGTTACAAAGCCCTTCCTAAGACTTTAGATGAAGTGAGTGACAATCCATAACTAAATAAAAAAAATTACAACTATGGGGAACATTCCCAAGAGAAGTAGGTCAACCAAAATTAAAGTGGAGCCTGGTTGGTTTCAATAGCTTTTTCCCATTAGTAAATAAAATGATCACTTCAAAACTCTTTTTTTTATTGGCTCAGGTTACCTTTATACATTATTGAAATCAGTTTTATCCGAAACATTTAAGTGTCAAAAAAGGGAAGATTTTTAGGGGGCGAACACTTTTGCGCAGCACTATTTATAATTTTAGTTGGATGATTACAGTGAGAGTCAACAAATCACTTTCACAGTTTTGTTTTTTTGCTGAGGACTGCACGCCTCAGGCAGAAAAAAAAAAGAATGACAACATGCTGATTCTCCTCTTGACGCACTTTAAACCACACATCTAAGGCTGTGCGGCTGCTGAGCTGAAAAGAGGGATGGGTTTTAATGCCCAGCGCACACAGGTGAAGTGAGCAGTGTATTCTCTAAGCAGACACACCAGCAGAGAGCTGACTGCAGCTGTGCAGCAGCAGGTGGCCTTTTTTCTTTAGAGCAGCATAGCCTTCAGTACTGTTCAAAACAAAGCAGTAATTTTCTATTTTTTGTTTTTGTTTTGCCTTCATCTGTTGAAAGCTTTTGCAACAGCAACTTTGTACAGTGGCTGGAGCAATAGCAACTGGGTGCAACTCTAAACATTCTTCCTTAAAGAACCTGACAGCTAATCTCTTCTTATATTTTTGATGCTTTTTTTTTGGTTAAGACTGTTCAAGTTAAATCTGTTATTTTGATTTTTTTTTACTTGCAAAACTTCTACCAAAAATTAGGGCCCAGTTTTTTCTACCCGTCCAACTTTTGATATTGATTCCGGTTTTGTTGTCAGGAATTTTTCTCAGCTTGGAAGACATGCACAGTTGTTCTGTTCTTTTCACTTCTTCACAGAACACCTGGTACATAGTCAGGTATAAAATCTTGAACCGTCAACGTAAACGGCATAGATTTCTCAAAGTGCTCACTCAGCATTTCTTTATTGCACCCGCGTTTAACCCTAAATGCTGAGCCAGTGAGAAAAAAATGGTTATATAATACAATGTCTTATTAATAATGGAAAAATGGAGAAATATAAGATAAGAACATTTTTTATTTAATTAATTTTAATAAAGGCATGTGGTCTATTTAATCATACAGTATTACCTCCAATGATTTAATGATTTCCAAAAATAATTTATTGTGATGTTAATTAGATCAAAGGAAATCTATCAGATTTCTATTTAGGCATATTTAAATAACTCAGAATACATAGTATAATTCATAATCTAGGTTCTCCTTTCCTTTAATGTTTCCATTCAACATACTGTTAAAACATGATAACTGGTGTTGCATGAAATAAAATAAAAACTTAAATTTTCCTGCTGCAAAGTCTTCATTTCTGTTCTCCTATTTGGTTTCACATTTGATATTAAACTGATACATGAAGTTAAACCTGATGCAAGCGTCCATGCATGGATTTAAAAGTGTGAGTGTAGGGAAGGAGTCAGAGGTTGGGAGATTGACAAGGTGCCTGTGGGGGGTGCAAAGAGAAGCACAATGGGACAAGCAATGGGAGTGGATGGAGCAGAGATTTGAGAAAAGGGACAGAAAGGCTCTGCCTCCCACTGGTGTAGCCTGGGGTGAAAATGACACGCACAGTGATTCTGCACTAATTTCACATAATTATCCACTCCCCTTCTTCTGTAATGCACATATGCCAAGAAAGGACTAAGAACTAGAGCAGATGTAAAATACATGTAATAAACTAAACAAGGTTTTTCTCTGAAGGTGTTTTGTTACGCTGTGCACTTGACTTGGAAATGTATTTTTTAAATTACTTTTCACTTTTTTTTTGTTAACATGACACGTGAAAAGGCTTAATGGTGTGACTTTATTTTGAACTGATTAGAGGGTAGCAACAGTAGGCTTATTGAGAATCCTACTGTTCAAAAATTAATTGCATATGTTTCTCTTATTATTGATTTATTTTGTTACCTACACTCACTACATTCATTCCACTGCTTTCACAGTGGAATGAATGTGATTCTAGTCTGTTTTGACCAGTGACGTGCGGTCAGGGGAAAAATAATATATAATAATATATAATGATAAAATTATTTACATTGCTCTGACAGGAATATCGATCGCTATGTTCTGCTGTAACCCAACTGCTTCCAGGTGAGATTATATTCAGCACAAGTTGTAAGCACCGGCATTCACAACTAGTGTGTCACACACACACACACACACACACACACACACACACACACACACACACACACACACACACACACACACACACACACACCTACCTAAGGAGATATACCAAGTATTCTAATAGTTATGCTTTTTGGACTGCATGACGAAGCCAGAGTACCCAGAGAGAACCCACACATGCACAGAGAGAACATGTAAACTCCTTGCTACAGAAAGTCCTCTTCATCACAAGTCAGTGTCTAAATCCATTAAACTGGTGTCACTATCTGTTTTTAAAAAGCAATTGAACTGACGTACCTAATAAAGCGGCCAGCTGGTTTAGACATCAGTCACAAGTAGACAAGTTATGTGAGCGTCTGCTGAATAATTTTTTAAATCTTAAAGGGACATTATAAAATTTATGAAGCAGTAGTGATTTCTGTCCAACAACCAAGTCATCTCGATATCTTTCTCAGTTTGGTGCTTTGCATTGTATTGTACTCGATGTCGCAGCAGTCACTCATGTGTTCCAGGCTATATGACAAATGTTAACTTTTGTATTTAATCTGACAATTAGGCACTTATTCTACCGATAGCTTTCGGCACAATATATATTGTAACAGCCAACTCCTGCGGTAAGGGTCAATAAAGTACTACAATCCAATAGAAATCTGCAAATGTATTCCATAAAAGAATATATTAGTAGATTAAAACATATTTTTGAAATAAATTTGTGATTTAATAGTTTATCTGCGACTCCCTCTGCATCACTAACCTCAAACATAAAAGTGCTCTCTGCAGTGAAGCTGGAATGCCTAAGTTGTTTGTTGTTGGGTCTCTGTTTTCATTTCAGACCAGTTCCTTTTAATTACTAATGCAGGACACATTTTCCCTCAACATCTGTCATCAACCTCTGAGAGATGTCTGTATGTAGGCTATTAAAATGCAGCCTGGATGGCCTAGCCTTAAGTCCTGCTCACACATACGTGCACATAAAGCTTTGCTCGGCCAGCCCTTGCTCTCTCTTCTAATCTTTTCTCACTCGCTCTGACGATTTTTCTCAGTAAACAGCACTTCTATTTCTCTCTCTCTCTCTCTTTTTTTTTTTTATTTTTTATTTTTTACCAGCAACTCTTAAAACCGTTGTGCAGATTCAAGAAAGGGTGGGTTTTACCCTGGAAAGGTTGAAGAGGGATACACAGAAATAAAGCAGCAAAGATGATGGGGGGAAAAAAGCAGAATGAAGGGATAAGAACAGCAAGGCAACAGAAAGTCTGCAGAGAAACAAACATTGACAATTTTCCTTTCGTCCAACCCTGGTTCACCCATAAAAGGCTAACAATATAGTCATTGTCTTGGGAGGCTCCCCACTATTGGAACATTTCATTTGATCAGTTTTCAGCTTTATGTTTAATTCACATATGAAAGACCCATCAATAAATACCCAAATATTGAATGAAAACTATAGTATTTTACTCATGGATATCATTGTGTTCAGAACTTAATAAATAATATTTACTTACAAAGCCCATCTCATGCTAAATTATATGTTGAAATACCGAGAACTGTCATTGTGTTTTATTTAACCCTGTGAATCACTGTTTAATCCAACAAATAACCTAATTTGTGGGTGTGTGAGGGAGTTAAATAAAAATGGATCAATGGATCTTAAATAGTGGAGTAAATAACTTAAAGATAAACAGCCTACATTAAGGGTAGGATTAAAAAGTCAAAAAGATTAAATTACAGTGGACTCGTGCAGATCAGTATCTGCTATTTCACCTTTTCACTTATTTTTTTTTTTTGTGGAACATCACTCCAAATTATTCAGATTTGCAAATTTGTCTGTAACTCATATGTAAGATATTTGAAATAAATTGTGGCTTGAGAAACTGTGATACCTATATGCAATGCTGCTTGACTCCCTAATGGATGCCACTTGGAAAGCAGCCAGTAAAGGAGTGCCATCTTTGGCGCTGATTGGCTGTATGGGCGGAAGTAGTACTAAGATGCTTTCCACTGTGCGCATTGAAGTATTTGTGAATTTTAGCTTTTAATGGTCGGCTGTGGCCCCATGTCCACTGTCTTGAATTTGAAATTAAATCTTTGATTTGACTACGACACACAACACAATTTTGGCAAGAACATGCCAACTGTTCCTGCTGCTCACGATTTACACTATATGTTAAATCTTTTAGGGTTTTCAGGTCCATCTTCCACCGTGATGTATGTACTAGCACTGGTTTTTATCACTTTCAAAAGTGCAGCTTCAGCCACTTTCTTGTGAGCTGCAGAGTTCTTTCTCTTCTCCTGTCTTACTGTCACAATCCTGCATGGAGATTCACATAAACACTATGGGTATGACATATATCTAAACTCTACCGTGTGCACGCACACACACACACGCACGCACACACACCCACAAACACTAGATATTGTGCAAGAGATTAGATCCATCATTGTGGGGGTCTTTTCTCTGGGTATTGAAGGTGGATAAACTCATTGATTGTGTTTATCTATCCCATAATGGAATCAGACTGGGTTCCCTGGGCAACGGGGTCCAACAGACACCTTAAGCAGAGAGTCGTCAGTCGTAGCTTACGGGGATCTAGCCTCAGCAGTGGACTTCTTATGAAGTCGGCTTATAGGTTCCGGGAGGTTTGAAGGTTTGCGTGGGGAAGAATAGTGGATGCTGGGAATAGTTGACTGGTCAGATTAGAGGTTGAAATTGTGCTTGGACAAGTGGTAACCCAACATAATGCTGTTCCCTTCAGTGTCATTTCCCATAGTGCCTTATTGGCTCCTGGTGGCTGCTTTTAAAGGAGATTAAGTTTTTTGGAGATTTTAGTAATCTGTATAACAGGATAGTTTGTTACCAAAAGGAAATTTTATGAAATGGAAGATACTTATTTCTTGTATTCTACATTAATCAAGCCTAATACTCTTCCTCCGACCTGAAACCATGAAAGGACAGAAGTGGGAGGACAGAATGCCCTTAATGCTCTTCGAATGAATGCCAGTGGGAGCCGCAGCCAAGAGAATTACTGAGCCACAGAGAAGCACAGGAAAATGTTTTTGTCAAACCTCTGTCTACCTTTTCTGCCATTTCCTTCATTTTTCTGATGTATGATCTAACCTTACAAAGATGAGAAGCATGACAGCACTCTACCTCTCATTAAAAACACTGAAATCTAGAGAAATGATACACGGCAACTCTGCAGCACAGCTTTTACTGCAAGAGATGAGGTGATTTACAGAAATTCTTTTGTTATTGTCTCTTGCACGTCCTTGTGTTTCTTCCCTTTGAATTCAGCCTCCGTTGCCCGTCTTTCCTTTTCCCATCTTTCTTTCCTTTGACAACATGACCTGCCACTCTGTGTTACTGTCACATGAGCGAGTGCCAGCCCCCACATCACAGCAGCCTTTGATTGGCCAGGCCTTTCCAGGTCAGTGAGCTGCTGCCTGATAATAACCTTGTTTGATTGCTGGAGCAGAGATGTAATTGATTGATCTGCTCACCCTGTCTGGGGCCTGGGCTTGTGAAGTAGCCCTGTGTGTGCGTGGGTGTGTGTTGAAGTGGGGAGGGGGGGTATTGGTTGATTGCTGAACGGAGCTCCAGATAAGCATACATGCACACATGCCTCAACCCACTGCGCAACTCTCGCACACACATTTGCCTACTCTGGTATTGTAAAACATAATATTCTCCAAGTATTAAAGGCGTATGGATGATGGAAGAATAATATGAAGGCATTTTGTGTTTAAGCTCTCTCCAGCCCATCTGCTCTGTGTACCTCTCTAAACAAAACCCACCAACCAATCAACAAGTCATTAAACCTCATTAAAATTCTCCCAACTCCCTCTGAAAGGATTATTTACTTCCTAATTGGTGGTTATATAAGTAAATCTATCTATGTGGACGGTTAATTATTTTCAAAGATAGATGGTATCAGCTAACTGCAGCATTCAGTATATTTGTGGCTAAATAGACAAACTCTAAATAGCGTTCACACTTACTAATTTAGAATCGACATTTCACTTGTATAACACACATTTGTTATACAAGTGAATAAGATAAGAAAAAAGATTTTATGTTTTGAGTTTTTTTACTGTAATTTGTTTGTTTGATTGTATTGTACTCATAAGAAAAATATACAGTTTTCTGTTCAGCTTATTTATGCAGCGCCAGTTCTCAATGAAAGCCAATCCAAGGAGCTTTAAAAGTCAAACCAGTGCGATTCATATTCAAATGTTAGGTGAATATAAAGACATTGTACATTCATCTTCAGCTTTATAGCAAAATAAAGACGATTTTCTGGCAATGTTTACAGGTATTTTTAACACTTTATAATTCCCTCACCTTTGGCTTAGACCTGATTCCCAGCTACATATATAAGAAAAAGTTTTTCTTGTTTCCAATGTTTCAACATTACACATTTTCCTACATGCTTTCCAGAGATTTGAAAAGTGTTTTTGTTCTGGGGTGGGTTATTTATTGTTTTTTACTTTTATAAATGAATATTCCTCATGACATGTTAAAAATAAACAATGTTTTGCAACATTTTTTCTTTGTAGGGGAAAAAAATGCCACCCTGTGCCCGGATTGATTTAATTGCTTTAACATTGTTGCTTAAAGAAATAGTTCACCAGTGAAGGAAACAGCTCTGTACTGAGTATGTGGTGGGAGGCGGTGGGGTCTCATCACAAAAAAAACCAAACAGTTTTTTCTTGATTTATTACATCCACACAAAGCAGAACAAGCATCTACAGCAGTAATGACTTTAGTGGGATTTCTACCAGAACAAACTATAAAAGGGAATGAACAACAGAAGAGAGGTGAAGGGGAAAAAGAAGAAGAAGAAAAAAAAACATCAAAAATCCATTTTGTTTGGTGTTAGTGTCTCAGCCTTGCAGAAGACTCTACAGGAAAAACCCTGAGAAATAACATTAGGGGCATCTTGTAATGTGATTTCTGCTATGTGTGAATATGAGATTTCTAATGGATCCGAGCACATTAGAGCAGTCTTTATCTGTAGTATTTATTCCCCCTTGGTTTCAAATGCAATTTGCTAAGTACGACATTTCACTCAGCTCCAGTTTACCAGCTTTCTGGCTTGAAGGGATATGGGGGAGAATAATAATATAATAAGGGATATGTAGAGGAGGGGGGCCCCCACAAGTACAGTATAACATTTGCGACAAATTGGTACTTTATAAGAAGCATATTCTGTCCCTGTTATTTGGAGAATATGCAAAGATAATAGCTGTAGGAGAGAGGTTCGGCTGTGATGTTGAACATTTTCATCTACGTGGGATTGTAGTGAGGGGAGATTTAGAAGGGGATTGCATTTGCAGATGTGTTAGACCTTTTCAACACTGGAATATTTAAAATATGTTTGTATTCTCAAAATACGGTGCATGACCAAACGTGGGCTTTCTGGTCAGAACAACCCAGTCTTTATAACATAGGTGTACACTAAAACCTAAAAATGATACTTTTGGGTTTTTTTTCTTTCCCCCAAAGTTAACTATTTTTTCCAAGCAAAAATATTATCACAAGTTTTAAAATTGTATCATTAGTACTGCTTGTATGGTTTTGAAGTTTTACTATTTTACCTTATGGCTCTTATGCTGAATATCAAGAGTTAAACATGCCATAGCTACATTACAGCTTGAATTTAAAAAAGGTTATGCGTGTAAAAGATCACTGGACCTCCTTTTCTTTTAGCTCAGTGTGTGGGTGATGAAATTGGTTATCCATTTGTCACGAGTCTTCCTTTACAGCAGCCTTAACTGTAAATATGCTATGCAAAAATCTTAATATAGTTGTTTGAAAAAATGTGTTTAATGTTATTCTCTGAAGTAATATTTAGAAAGTTGGATAATTTTCTGTTTTGAGGAAAGTTTATTTTTTGCCTGCTTGCTTTCGGTGCCTTTGGTTTATTGAGTCTTTTTTTAATCTATCATAACAGCTTTTGGTTCTAATCTGAAGGCAAACTTAATAAATGGCTATTTATAATTCTCCAGAGAGCAGAGAAAAAGAAATAAAATGAAGTTCATACTTAAATAAAAGACCAAACAAACAAAAACCTTTCTGGTATTTCTACAGTGCTCAGATTTAATCCAAATGTTTTCAGAGTACTGAGCTATTTGGGGCAATGTGACATTTTCAGAACAGCCAACCAGTGTCCCAATTCTTACATCGTGAAAAGGACAAAGATTCATATCCATCCTCAGTTTTCCTGGCACTCTGATATCTGCTTTTGAGTTATGAGGGTCATGGCATCCCTGATTAACATTCTCATTTACATGTTTCTGTCAGCATTTCCGCAAATCGTCCCAAATCAACCAATATGGTGCACTCTGTGCTCTCCAGGGGCTTAATGAGCTAAATTAAGAAGGAAGTCATTTAACCCCTGCCTGCAATGCAATCACGCACCCATATGCACAGCCTCAGTGTTGCTCGGCATACCTGCTCATCACAACCAAACAAGCAGGAGCGTGCTAGCACATACGCACTGTGTATCTGCCTCACCTCCACCCCAGATTTCAGTAGATGGGAGATAGAGCAAGGCCATTATGCAAATGTCAGGTGTCAAGTGTAAATGAGGTTGGAGGGATGGGTAACAGAAGTATTGAATATCACACCGGCTCCCTTGGCAACAGCACCGAGGTACAGTAATGAGAGCATTCCAGGATGTGGGCTGGCAAAAGCTTCGTTACACTGAAAGATAGAAATGTGAGAGATATGAATTTAGTCCGCTGGGTCTTGCTGGTTTAAAACAGCATAGACGGCACCATCTGCTTTATGTATAGTACAAAGGAGATTGGAACATTCAGGTGCTATTCTTATAAATCTGTGAAAGTTAAAGCTGCATCAACTTTTTATAGGAAGATTTAGAAAGTCATTTTATCGCAGAATAATATTTATTTAAGCGACATGATGTGAACAAAATACCGGATTTCTGTTTGCAGACATGTTTTATATATTCTTCCCCAAAGCTTGATAATGGGTCCTAATGCCTAATTAATTGCCTCACTTCAGTTTCTCATCATCTCATCCTATTGCTCAGACTGTCTTCTTTGTTCATCTGGCTCTCTTCTTTCACCGACTCATCTTCTGCTCTCCCACGGGTCCCCATACAAAGATAAAACATTCCCGTTATTAAAAAGACCCAACTCGACAACTGTTAATTTAATTATTGATAAAAATCTGAACAAATAATTGTCTAAAGGTCATCTAAATGTTAAACTTGAAATCTCCTTAATCACATTATTTTTATCAGAGGAAACCAACCCATAGAAAAACAGTCTGCCAATTAAAGCTTAATGTTTTTTGTTTGTTTTTTTAAGATCAATTTCACATACCTGCTTACCTTCCCTAACCATAATCACTGTTATATAGATTATGAGATGATTTCATTAGGGATTTTTTCTACTACAGTGTTAAATTAAGGCTGGTTTGATTTTCCATTCTTAAAGGCAGCTGAGCTCCACACTGTTATGTCACCAGAAACTCATTCAGTGAGTGTTTGTTCCTTTCTCTCCTTTATTCTGAATTTTGGCTATGTAAGGAACCTGTTCAACAACACAAATCACATCATTTATTTAAGTAGCCCTGAAAAAGTATCCTAATTTCACCATTCCCATTTCTACCTTTTTGTCTTAAGACAAGCGGATAATAACCTATACCAACTCAACACTTGCCAGTGCATCTCTTTAGAACGGTTACAATACAAATAGAAAAAAATCACACAATTTCTTTATTTTTCAACATTAACATCAATATGTGTTCAGGTTTAACATTCGCTTCTACCCCCCCCAAAAAAAGCTTAGCATGTCCTTTACATTAGTAGCTGAATTGGCACCAGTGCTTTTCTTTGAACCAGCTAAGAGTTGGTGCAGAGATAGCACCGGTCTCTCAGCTTCATTTATTTATTTATTTTTACAGTGACACTGGCACAGTTGAGTAAACTACTAGATGTAAAGGTCAGAAAAAAATTCTGCATTCAATATGTCCAGCTCAATAAGTTTTAACAACTTAATTTTGTAAAACAAGTTTACCAACAAAGATGTTTTTCCACAACTTTAAGCAGCTTAAAAAAATCTGTCATAATGGCATCTCTTTTTCTTCTCTCTTTTTTTTTTTTTACTATTCACTCCAGTGTTTTGCTAATTATTGGTTCACATTTGGGACTTTCAAAAATAACCAGACATATTAAGAGCCCTACTACAGAAACTTGCTTAGTAACTTTTATGGTTTTGTTACTCTTAGCACAAATACCTCTGCAGGAGCTTTTTTGGGTGAAATGCTGTCTGACTATGTGGTAGGACACCAAAAATATATATCAGCATGACTTCAGTGGTTGTTCCAAACTGCTAATTGAATGCTGACTGTGTCATAAGAGCTCCAACAACTGCTTCAGCACAATAGCTATAGATAACAGATTAAACTGGTCTTTGACTGGAAGAATACAACTAAGTAGAACAGAATAATAACAATTAAAATAATTTTATTTCAGAAACAGACAAAACAAAAGTCGAAAGTATTTGCATGCCAAAAGCAATGTACATTAGCAGTTAAAAAGAAGCACATAGCAGAAAAGCCTTTTAACAATGTTATTACAACCCTTAACAGTATTTTTGATATTTTTCTATAACAAATGTACAGACAGCAAAACAGCTGTATTGAAATCCTTTCCATTGCATTTTCATCCTCAGTTCCCCACATGTAGCAGTAACTTCCACTTTCTCCCAGGAGACAAGGCTGTCGGCTTCAGCACCATAAAGGGATGGCAGTGACTGCATCCTGCAGCTTGTTGTTCAACCAGAATCTCTCATAATCAAAACTTGCTTAGATAATTAGGTTAGTTTGTCATTTCTCTGCCCACAAGATGGACTCAGCGTGGGAGAGAGAGTGGGCCGCCAGCTGTCATGCAGACAGGTAAAATGGATCAGTTGTGTCTCATTTTATCAGTGAGTTGTTACTGTCAGTTTCAGAGCCTTGGTTTGAGGTGCTGATGTTGGTAAATAGGTTTTTGAGAAAGGAAAAAAAATACACCATTGTTGCTTCCCCCTCATTAAAAGTCGGCATATGAAAGTATTTCCCCCCCAACAATTCTGTTCATATATGCAACAGAAAAAAGTGAATGTTTTTGTTTGCGTCTTCAATCCATGACCTTCAGCGTGTTCTGTAGCGTCTACATGTGAGGTAATGGTTCTCAGTTGGGAAAAAATGCAAACTTCCTTCCATGTCAGAAATTCAAATTTAAGTCCCTATCTGTCTTTTTAATGAGTGATAGTAGGATGGAGCAATAAATAGTTGGGCAGCAATGTCAGGGTAGGTGTTGGTTGGCTGGCAAGTCAAAAAAAGAAAAATCCCCTTCATCCAGAGGGAGCTTGGAATATAGTCTCAATTTGTTGTGGGGATGCCATCTCGTTGTTCAAACAGCATTATTCACAAATGAGTCAATGCAGTTTTGTTGCTCATTCTGGTACAAACTACATGCCCAAGCTGATCTGACTGGATTTAAATGGGCTTTAGGTCATGATTTCTGACAGATCATTCCGTCTTTTTTACTCCCAACACTCTGGACATAGTTTCAGATAACACCCGCTCTGTGGGGGGGACAAGCGTTGACATCTTCGACGAGACCTGGTCTTAGATTTTCACTGTTTCTGTTTCTGTAGTTCCCTGTGTTCCCACGTGATTGGTGTTCCTGTGAAGTAGGTCATTGTTAGCTTCAATATTAACTGAGGTTAGGTGGTGAGCTTTGCTCTTCATTTGGTGTCATGGTAAACCTCCCCATCTGACGATGTATTTAAGGGGATTGCAAAGGAACAAATTGATTTGATTTACAATTTTATGCAATTCTTGCACAAAATGTGATTGTAAACTACTAAAACTCTTCTTTCTTGCTGCTCTTTTAAATACTCATCTAATTAAGTTCCACATTGTGAAACATATACTTCAAGTTTTAGTGATCAGGTGAGAAGTAAGGCCATTGAGGAAATTATTCTGTACTCATTATGACAAAATTTTAGTGATTAACATCAACTTTTGCTACATAAACCGTACTGTAGGAAAGTGATGAAAAATACACACAGATGAAATTTAAAATAATGGTTGTGCTTTTGATGCTACGAAGCTCCACATCAACAAATCAGTCTTCTGGCATTCAGTGACAGGATAAATACTGTTAAAGAGTGTTCAATATAAAAATGGAGCATCTGATTTGGAGACTGATGTCAAATCTTGGATGATATGTAAGTTATTTGTCGTTTATGGTCCTTTAAGTGTGCTTAAGGCACTTTTACTCTGTATTTTTCATCTCTTCGTGTGTCATCTTTGATTCTATAGTTTAAGGCAGATTGAAACACTGCAACATATTCCCTAAATTGGCGCTTTATTATCAGGGTTACATTGCAGGGCTCTTAAGACCTATGGTAGCTCATCGAAGTCAGAACTTTTATCCTTTCTGGATTCACAGTGGTGGACTGAGTTTCCCACTGAATGCAATAGCAGATTCTCTGGCAATCCTAGCTGCAGGCTAAAACCCAACCATTCAAATAACATTTTACTAGCCTGAGACTTTTTTTGTAGTTTTTTTTTTTCACTCGCCATTGGAGAGCTGATGTCAAGTAGGGTTTACTCAACCTTCATGCTTCTCTTTTCACAAGCCCGTCCACCTTGTATCTCGCAGAACTCCATTCACAGCTCTTTTTATGAGTGCATTTGTGAAAATGTTTCAGCCACTGAGGCTTGAACAAGTGACCATTTTTGAAAGATTAAGCTACAACATGTGGATAAAATGCAGTACATGTAAAAGTATTTTCACTTTTATCTAACTCACATTTTTCATGTTATAGCACGAGATTTTTAATTTTTTTTTAAATAATACAATTGAAAGCAGCCTCTTGGAACATACCACACAGGTCAAGGATAAAGCAGGGTTGGGTTCTAATACAAGTTTTCATACAGAGCATAGTTCAGTCCATCATCCAAAAAAATGGAAACAGCATAGCACATCTGCAAATCGACCAATATATGACTATCCACATAAACTGATGACTGGCTGGCAAAGAGAGCATCTCTAAGGGAAACAGTCTCGGTGCCTTTAGTGACTTTAAAGAGGTTTCACAGATCCACTTCTCAGGTGGCAGAACTATTAGTTTTGCTATCTACTAATCTGGCCTTTTATGAAAGGTTTCAAGAAAATCTTTTTTGAAAGAACGTATTAAGAAGTTGAGTTTGCAGTTTGCAACAGGACATATGGAGGATGTGGCTAGTAATTAAGAAGATCTTCTGGTCAGATCGGGTCAAGAAGACTTGCAGTCATAATTGTTGCTACAAAACTGTCATTTCAGATTTATATATATTATTTTTTTTTAAGACAATGATTAACAAGTATGCATATTTGCGCAATTGAAATACTTTTGCATCTGCTACGCGTCTATAGATGTAGGACGTTTATGTGAAATTGAAATTAAAATGTCATATTTAAACTTTTTCTGTTTAAATATCGGCTGCTGTTTCTTCAACCAACATCTTATACAGTATTCTGTTGAGACACATCTTCACCTCAGCCTCTGCTGTTTACTCTGCATATTGTTTTAGACACCAACTCAAAATAAGACTGATTAGCAAGCTGCCACTTCCATCATCTTATGTTACAGCCCAAGACTCATGCTTATTAAATTAAACATGGACAGGGCATTTCTGCAGATTTAAATCCAGCCTGCATTTCACCCCTTTTACTGTTTGATTGTATAATTATCAGGTCCTTTAATGGATTGTTTTAAATAATTTATGTCATTTATAGTTAATTATCTTGCTAATTCATTTAAAACCCAGTGGTCTCCTTTGAAATGTACCCATCAGGGACTCTTCCTGTCCACTCTCTTTGTTCAGTCATCTTCCTCTCCGGTTCTCCTCAGTGCCCTTTGGTAATCTTGATACATGAAATATTTCATAGACAGGCTCTCTGTTTACCCATATGGCCAAGTGCATAAAAGCTCACCACTCACACACGTTGCCCCCCACACCTGTCACTTTCTTAAAGTGAAACACTCAAAGTTAAAGGTCAGTGCTAGCTCAAGGTTGTCTCTCTCTCGCTTTTCCCCTAGAGAGCCCTCTCCGGTGGACACCGGCTCACACTCAAACGAAGACATGGCATTACAAAAAGCCGGCCTCGGAAAGGCTATGAAGGGATCAATGAATAATTTAACCCCTAACATCATCTTTCCCCCTTGCCAGTAATGTATCCACAAACATCGTTGGGTGTGTGGGGAAGTATTGCCACTTTCACTCAGCTGACGCCCCCTGCTTGTCGAGGGGCGGCTGTTTCTGTGGCGTAATGTGATGTGTGGGTGCGTTATCGGAGCTGTAGGTATGACAGACACACAGCCCTAGAGCTGACTTCCTGGAATTGCATTTTGTTGGCCGTCTCCAATATGAGACCTGTCACCTCGTTCCCTCCAGGCCATGCAAACCGTGATTGAGGCATTTCTGTGAGGTGTCACTATCAAGGGTACACACTTGTGAGTTTTTTGTGTTTGTATCTGCTTGTGTGCAATGGGTAATAGGCTGCAGAAGAGTTTTATACGTTTTCAATTATATGTCTTCTCCTTCTTTTCAGTTTTTCTCTCTCTCCATCGTTCATTTTCTTGCCGTCTCTTCCTTCTACCCTTGATTTGCCCTTACTTCTTCCTGTACTTTCTTCTTCACCTCCTGTGCCCTCTCCTTCTCTAGTCCTCTGTCAACACTGTCATAGTTTGGGAAGCCCTTCAGTGTATTACAGACCTCTCACCAGTGGTTCGCTTTATGGCACTTTCTCTTTTTAAATTCAATCAGGCTTCAATGGAGCGCCCAGAACCATTTCAATTTACTACCTGGATGCCACAGGATGGAAAGTCCTACACCAACAGAAGGGCCTAAATGGAACTGAGGGCTGAGAGAGAAGAGACGAGAGGTGGAGGAAAGGTCTGGAAAGGAGGGAGGGAATTGTACTGAAGTGGTGCCACATAGAGATAACACAGAAGGAGAAGTAAAAATAGAAGGAGAAATGGGAATTAGAGGAGAGCAGGGTAAGGGAGAAAGATGAGGTTAAAGGGGACAGGCTGAAATGTTACAGAGAATAAGAGGCTATGGAGAGTGGAGAGACGGACAACAGCTGAGGCAGATATTAAACGGGGATCCCAAACAGTCTGGAGAACTACGGCTATGATTAAAGTATTGCCAGGGTTTTATCCATCCATCCACCCAGCCTTCCATCTATTCATAAACATAGACTGAGCTGACTTAACTCTAGAAATGTATAGAATTACATCATTAAAATTGTTCAGGAAACCTCAATAGCATGAATAAGTATTCTTAGGTATATGTATTCTGGTATGAGTCACCCAGTTGTGTGGTGGTGGATTTGACGTACCCTTATCTTATAAAAGATTAATCTATTATAATGGTGTATATTGGCTGGGAGCTAGAGAGTCAGTGTTATACCAAGGCTCACAGAACTTGTAGTATAAGATGAGGATGTTTTTCTAACATTACAAAAAAAAACTGCCCTCTATTCTGCTGCTCTCTTCAGGGCAACTTTACATTCACTTGCCCCCCTTTGGGCCAAAATAGACTCATGTCAATCATGGCTTGCAACCTTTTGTGTGTTGGTTTGCAGGTTAAGTGTTTTTCTCAGTACTTTCCAGGCGAATTGAAAAGTGCCTTAACACTTGGCTCTCTCAGGAATAGTTGCCATTTCAGGCTTGCTGAGTCATTCACTGAACCATGAGTGTCCTTCCCTGGCCCAGTAGTTTATACCATCTCCCATCAACTCTGCCTAGAATAGATTGCGATGCGTATTAGCGTATGCATATATTGCTAGTGTCTACAATGGTAGCAGCTCATCCGCTCGTTTTCTTGCCTTTGCTTCATCTGTGTCTGTGTATCTGTAGGACTTATATGGCTTTTTTTAAATAAAAGAAAATCATTCCCACCTCTGTTTTCAGATGTTTGGCAGTGGCACAGATTCTTTTCCTCTTTGCCTTCTTGCTGCTTCTGTGGCATTTTAGTTTGAGTAGTACATTTAATTAGGCCAGAAGACAGGGCTACTTCTTTGCGCTTTGATTTCTACTGTTATAACTTTTTCTTTCTGAGAAGCAACTCTCCAAATACTTGAGGGAAAGCTGCAGTCTCTCAGCAGGGGTCACCTTGAAGTAGTTCTCGATTGATTCCTGACATTTTCCCTTGGTTTTGCTGTGTGAGGTTAGTTTTTTTTCCTCTGTGGATTCTGTTTTGTAACAGGACAAATTGATTTGTCTAATGTCAGCATTTGCACTGGGAATAATTGATATTCCGCTTTTTATTTCCTAGTTTACTTTATTAAAGGAGTCCCGTCCCTCTGTGGGAGGCCACTTAGAGTGATGCTTGTTAATCAGGCTTGTTTTGTAAGCAGGAGATGAACACTTAAAATACTGAAGTCATGAGGAGAATACAATAAGACCTGAAGCAGTTGTTGTTTGCACCTGGCCCTCTGACAATAGAATTGTGTCTTAGCGAAGAAATTGGTGGCCGTTATCTAGAAAATAAGCAATTAAAGGGGCCTTTCACCCACATACCCCTGTCACAAACAGGGCCATCACCTGCCTCTCTGCCTGTATTGACTTATATTGTACAGTGAGCACAAAAGCAGTAATTTAGTCCCAGCAAACTCCCATTGTGACATCCAGGCATCTTTGCCTCTCTGTGGTCTTAATGGCTCAATGTTGCTTGTGAGAAAGCTGATTCTCTTCTCTTGTCCCACAGCCATCCTCTATTCACAAGGCGGCAAATGAGGAAAGCGGCAAAAATACATCTGTTAACTGCCATTAAAATAAATGGGAGAGGGTCTCTATTTTTCTCAGAGGGGGGTTGCATTTCTTGCACAGGCTTCAGGGTATTGGTACATTTCTCAAATGCACAGCACACAGTATAAAAATTGTTCACACTGGCTCAAGTGTATGCAAACAGACACACTTTCTTATCAATAAACCCCAGAATTACTCATACCCCTCATATGTTGTAGGTTTTAAGTCCTAATTATATAGTGGCATGTTTCTTCATGTTGAGCATATTCAGATATCTGATTGGGAGCTGATAGAGAGTCAGTGGTGGGAGTCAAAGATTAGGTTGATGGCAAGAAGACATTCCAACCCCATCACTAAAGAAAATATCAGAGGAAATACAAGAAGTTGATCAGCAAGTATAAAAAGGTTTTGATTTCTGGAAAGCCAATAAATTATTTTCCGTCTATTATTGATGATTGCACATGTTTAAATTGATGCAGCAATTCTTTTCCCGTGTTGTATTACATTTTGCAAGATGTCCAGCTCATTACCTGCCAGAAGCAAACGTCTTCCGCTTTAAATCTATATCTGCCAGGTGTGTAAATAGTATATATTAGTTTTGCAGCATACTTTTTGCATCTTTTATATCTCATTTTAAAACTGTGTGAACCAAAGAAAATCTACACTAAAGTAAAACTATAAAGTTGCATAATTATTTCAATAACAATATATTATCCTCAACTGCTCAAATATGCCTTCAAAAACAATAAGTTTATATTATGTTCATGCCCATGATCACCATTTGTACAAATTTCCCATACACTGAGGGACACCTGAGCTCCTAAAGCAACTTTTTAACCTTCTAAGTGATTCAGTCTTGAGGAAATTTTCTGGAAGTTGCAGATAAAAAATGATGAACTGGTTAAATGACATGTTGTTCTATCCAGACCAGCTGAGCATGCAGTTTCAAGTTATTTCTCCTTTCTTCTGTATGCAATTGTGAGAGACTTTAGCATCTTCTGACAATAAAGAACAATCAGCATCAAACCTTTCTTTTATCCCTGAGCAGACATGCAGTTCAGGGTGGCTTTAGTTGGCATTTAGGAATCAAAGAATAGAAGTACTGAGCTAGCATCACTGTGCACACCTGAGAGCACCTTGACCACATTACCGCTCTGCAGAAAAGACTAACGAGAGACACACACTTCGATACAATTAGAGGGAGATAAAGAGATGGAGGGTGGGGAGCATGCTGTAGCAAGATGGAGGACTAGGCCAATAGCGGCTGTAAGGTGGTGATTTGTCTTTGAGGCTCTGTGGTGTTGGTGTTGGCAGCGTCAGCTAAACAAGGCCATCTCATTTCCTGTTGTCTGCAGGAAGCGGCTGTCTGCTTCTGCTGCTGCTGCTTCTCAGAGCCCCCGGTCATCAATCTCCTCTTTTTAATTGGTCTGCACCACACTGCGACATGCCAGCACACACACACCGAGACTCACGCAAACATTCACACACGAGCATGCACATGTATTGACAGAAATATGTGCAGAGATAAAAATGCCAAAATGGGCGATTACACGTGAGGGCACAGTCCCAAACTGTTTGCAGACTTGAAGTTGTCAGACCTTTTCAAGTTTACCTCATTTTGTTTTCATTCTCACATTAATGTGGAATTAATTTGGTCGGTTCCTCATTAGATTCCACACAACAATGCCTTTAATGACACAGCAAAAAAAGGTGTTGAAACATTTCTGCCTTTTCTTCTGACAAGCACTGTTGAATAATTAGTTATTTGGTCCCCGAGATTAAGCTTAAAAGGATGGTGTTCACATAGTGCTTATGTAGAGAACTCATAGTACTCAATCTGTGTTTTCTTAGTTCAGCTGAAGAAGAATGCAGTTCAGGGATTTGACTTTAGAAGTCAGACATGCAAGGAATCTTTTTGCTAGGGATTCAGTAACCCCAAGCTCCAGTTCCTCAGCTTTTAATGCTGGAACTTCAACTATAAGGACCAGAAAAGTGGTGGCGTTCTGCTACAATTTTTTTCTTCCATTTTTGCACTTTTGGAAAGAAGTTCAGACACAGTCATATCCATAAGACTCATTAGCTTGATTATTACCAAGATAACTACGCAGGTTAACAAACCAAAATAAAAAAAAAATAAAAAAACTTATTATATCTGGCACTAACATCTGGAAATGGCCACCAAATCTATTTCTTAATGCCCCCAAAAACTTTTTTTTATTTTTTTTATTTACGTGGTACACAACCAAATACAGAAAATGCTCTCCCACCCAAAAGCTAAGTTATAAAGCCTAAGGAGATAGAGGGAAAACAAATAGTGTGTTTTTGCAAGATCACAGAGCAGGAATGGATAGAATGCTGCCCTTTATCCGTTGTCTCTTTTTTTGACAGATTATCAACACATTCTGGTCCTTAATCAATTTATAAAAGGCACATTGCCAAAAACAAAAGTAAAGAAAAAAGTGCCTCTTTTGTGGAAGATGCAAATTTTATAGTACATTATGCAAAAGCTTTGTCTGCACTGATGAAGACCCACCTCAGCATTCCTAATGCTCGAAGTACTCAGTGGGGCTGCCTGACCTGTTTTCTGATTATTTCAACTAGAAATATATAATCATGTGGTAATTAACTGAATTGAAACTGTAGTTTCACAGCAAACATAATTTGTGCGGCTCGCTCAGTATTGGGTTTCTTGGTGATATTGGGATAAATTTTCACACACATTTTTAAGTATAATTTCATAAGTTAACATTTAAATACACATTTTTTTAAATTTAAAATATACTTTTGTAACTCAAATACATTATTTGAAGCCTAATAGTCAGAAAGTCTTAAATAGTTTACTTCTGTACCAAAGGATTTTAGAACGTTTGAAACCATTCTCTGTGAAATACATTTTCAAAATGTGGTAAGGTCAAGCATGAAACTACGAGAAACAAACAACACTAATAGACTATCATAATGACAGCTATTTTTCTCTGGCAGGCATTATAGTCCATATGGAGGCTGTATGCAGTAAGGTCACCTGAGCATAGACTCCACTATTAAACTGTTGTAATCTCACAGTTTAAAGTAAAGGTTCTGATTATGAAGCCCATTTATACCTTCAGCTGCGAGCATATAGACACTCTCACTCACCTAATTTCCATACAGATTTGCATATTGCTGTCTTCCTCTTTGTTTTTTTTTATTTTTTTTCTTCTCTCACAAAGACACATGCGTATGGCACCACACGTACAGACTGTAAGCACATACACCTTAAGCACACAAAAAGCCTTCGGTGTGTGTGATGCAGCATCAGGGGCCAAGAGCAGAGCATGAAACAGTGGGAAGTCTGGCAGAGGCGTTGGCGTTGTGTGGGAAGACCATATGCATTTCATCAGGGAATGATGAAAACACATGAACACACTCTTAATCGCAGGCAATACTGTCACGTATTCAGAAAAAAAAAAAAAATCTTGACTTATTTTTTTGTTTTAACCACATACACACCCTTTGAGCAAATTCTGTACAGGCTGCAGTTGGTAAACACCAACTGGAATCTTAATTCTCTCTTGAAACCTGTTTGTGATAAAGGAAAACCGGTTCTCTGTCTACTGGTCATGCAGCTGAAGCTGACTGAAGAAGCTGACACACTGCCATCTTGTGGTGGTTGTGGTAATTGCTTGAGTGACCAAAAAGCACAGTAAGGACCCAAAGCAGTATGTGGCAGCACTTTTGAATGAATTATTTTATTATTCTAAAAATAAATAAATAATGATTTAGTGATACGATGCAAGAAAACTGCTTTTTGTACTTGACAGGTTGTATACTCAGGTGTTACCTTGTCAATATAGTATCCCTGTAGAAATAATTAGGTTCTGTTTACTGAAGTGTGTAAAATTACCACTGAATCATTACTGAATGTGCAATCCGATAACACTGAAAGCTGCATTTCTAGCACTTATTGACTAATCATCAGGCAGGAAAGCTAATGTTTATCGTACTATAAAATCCATAAAATGTCCCCAGCTATTAAAATCCATTTATGAGTTTTGAATACTGGAGTGATTGCGGTATGCATCATGATAGAATAATAGAGATAAGTGCTCCTGGCTGTTTTTGAATGTATTACTTTGATGTGCTGGTAAAACCAGGTAGATTTGACATCTGTCACAGACGCAGGTATGCAGCAAAACACTCCTGCACTCTCTCCACCCTTCTGTCCTCTTTGTTGGCAGAGCTGCAGTTTGCACTGTCCTTGGTGTGTGACAGAACAAGCTTTCCTCTCTGAGCGGCAAAATCAGAATTCACCATAGCTGATAGGTCCGTGCCTGAGGGGAATTCTGGGAGATTTAAAGACGCTGAGTCCCTAATCGATCTCAGCACACTCTTATTCTGCTGTCTTTCTCGAACCTTTGTCTTTATCCCATTTCTCTTTCAACGAGTAATACGCTGCGGTAGCAGATAGAGATAGATGATGGGATCTCTACCCTTTCAATTTAAAGAAGCATTTGTTACCTTGGGTTTAGTTTCTGTTGGGAAATGAATCCAAAAATGTTGTTGGATACATTATTCTTTGTCTGTTCTCATCTGTCTGAAAGGATAATCAAACATAGGGTTTGTTGTTATAATTAAAAAGGCAATTTTTTTTTCTTATTAGCCCTGTCCTTGTTAATATGGGTGTTTTATGCTGTTAGGAATTGTTCTTTTTTTAAATGTACATACACATAGAGCATGGCATCTACAATTATCTTGCTGTAGACCAAGGTGCTGTCATCCTAATGACTGATAATTGCATGCTGTCAAGGACAATCATCAGGAGTGCTGCTAAGAAACTGACTGGAGCGCAACTGGTTCAGCAGTGGGGGGTTTAGAGGAAACCATGGCTCCTTTTCTGATGCCAGTGGTGTATTGTGAATACTTTCTTGAATAATTATTGATTTTAAAGCACAATTAATTATGTTAGACACATATGTATTGCTATTTTTCAATCTCATATGTAAAGGTGAAATGTATAGCAAAGTTTTCTGCTCAAAATTGAAGGTGATTTATCCAGTGAGGAGGAGAAAGTCGCGAGTACTAGCTTGGAGACCAATCAAACCAGCACCCAACATTGCCTATTATTCATCACACTGGCAAATGACTGAACTGTAATAAAAAAAATAATAATTCAGCTTTCCCACTGAAATTTGAGTTTTTCTTCCAGTTCTGACCTGATTTTTTTACACTTATGTGCACAGACAGGCGTCAGCACATTCCTCTCAGCAAAACATCTTCACAAGGGTCATTGTGCTTGTCTCTCTTTTCTCCCCATAATCAATTTGTGTTCTACACATCAGGATTTGAGTGTAACACAAAAACATTAAGCCTAACATTAAATTAGTTGGCAGAAGAAAGAAGAATTGTTTAAAGGATCAGATATTAGTTTATTGCCATACAAAGTAAAAAATTTCCACATAAAGTGTTTTCTCATAAATCTTATGCCTACAAACAGTAACAGCCCTGTTGGGGGCTTTGTTTACTCCCTGTGCGTCCGTCTTCATTAGTCACAGTATAACTTGCACTGTTTCCTTGTCGCTTAATTTTTCTTTCCCTAAAATCACCTTAAATAGTTTCATAACCTTGAGGCAAAACTGTCTTGAAGAGAAAGACAATTGAACAGAAAGACAAACGAAATGAAGAAAAGAGCAGTTAAACTTGATCTGCTTTGTACACAGTGAAACCGTGGCTTATTTATGTCTTTTATCTTTAATATTCATAGGTTTTCTCTCTAAAATGTCTGGCCTTTGATGTCAGAGTGATGGATTTGCCATTGATGTCATTTAATTTATTGAAAACTGCTAAATGATTATCAGAGTTAATACCTTGTTCTTTCATTGTTTTTAAATAATAGAAGCAAGTAAAACATGTTATTTCGAAAGTATTACATTTCATGATGCACCCACTGCTCAGAATGTCGCGGCAGTGCAATGCCATGTTGCTTTGACAGATTTTGTCCTTTTGCTGCAGGGTCTAGACTGCAGCACCATGTTGTCGAGCATCTGCTCTCTTTTATTTTAATTGGACGATTTGAGTTTTTGAACAAGACAATGCTTTTTTTGTTGCCGTGATCAGCAGCAGTATTTATCATGATCAGTAAATCACTTGGCAATGCCGAAACTTCACGATTTTGTCACGTCTGATTTCTACAGTATCAAAGCACTCTGCCACACATGTTAGTAGGACATTGGGCTTTTAGGCATACATGGATCCATGTGAGGGAAGATAAGCTGTTTACTTAAATTTATTAAAATTTCACACACAGGGACGAGTTCACACTGTGCTGGTGCTGCTGTGTCTCTACGCTGCCTCCACGGCTTCTCCTTAGCAACTTAGCCAACACCTTTGCTGCACACAGCTGCCATGTGGATGACTGTTTGGATGTGTGTTTTGTTGTCACTTCACAATGAAGCTGGCATGGCAAACATCACACTTCAGGTCTAATTAAAAGAGGATCATAAGCAGTTTCTGAATATATGGGAAGCAAACAAAATTATCACAGATTTCAGTTAAAGGTCAATGTTCTTCATATTGTAGTGCCAGAAAACATAAAATTCTGAAAGTATAAACATACAGACCAAATGTAGATATATGGTTAATATACTAGCACACAGAAAAAGAGCGCAATGTGCATGTTCTAGATTAAACATGCACATACAGTGGTGTGAAAACGTGTCTGCCCCTTTCTGATTTCCTTTTTTTTTGTGCATATTTGGCACACTTAATGTTTCAGAACAGTGTTTCAAACAAATTCAAATATTAGTCAAAGACACATAAGTAAACTAAAACAAATGCAGGTTTTAAATAATGGTGTTTATTGTTAAGGGAGACGTAAAATCTTAGCCTAATTGGCCCTGTGTGAAAATTGTACTTAACATCAAAACTGTATCTAATTTGATTTGCTTTTAATAGTTCTGCTGAACCTCAGTCCAAGGCAACTCCAAAGCTGTTTCAAATCCACCAGCACTAATGCTACTCTAGAGGATTTTTTTCTTGCAAAATCACTTACTTGCATTTGTTTTTGCTTTGATCATCTCATTTTTCCAGTGTCTTTCTGTTAAATTTGCTCTGTTGAGACAGTTTTTCTACTTTGACACCTAATTTTTGTTCCCCTTCAAAAATTCTGAAAATTCTCTTTTTTCGTAGACATTTCACAGCAAAGAAGTAATTCCACTTTAATAAGAACCACCCTTTTTTCTTTCTTTGTGTTCCAACAACTTTTTTTCACACAAAAAAGTTGTTGGAAGACTCACTGAAAACTGAGACACTCAACGCATTGCGGTGACACAGTTGTTTGAAGAAGTGGGATTGCTGTGGCACCCCAGCGTGCATCAGAGTAAATCCTTGTCAGATGTGCAGCAGAAACAAAAATCCATTATGAAGACTGGCTTAATTTTATATTTATTCAGTGACAATGTTTGTCATAAATGCTTAGCAACAAACTGGATTCTCCACAAAATTCGGGCATGTGCTGGTTTATCTGGTGTCCAAGCTACTGCCTGTCAGACGTTTCCTCTTGAATTCCTCTATTTCTTCAGACGAATTCATGAACTCATGATCAAGCTGGACAATTTGCCATCATTACTTCCTTCTTGGGTGGCCATTGTTTTCTGCATTGATGTCAAATTTTGTTGCTGCATATCTTAACGTTTTACTGCATGCTCATCTGCCTTGTAATCGACTTCAAAGGCTTCACTGGAAATTTTAGATGTATTGTTGCAATTAAATATTCTCTAGATATTGCTTATGTAAGTAACATTAACCAACCCTGCAGGTCCCCATCTCAAAAACGTACTTTTGTCTTCTTAGAATAAGCTTTTATTCAGTGTTAATTTAAAGGAGAGTCAGAAAACAGAAGTCAGATGAACTTAGATGAAGTTTGTTAGTAACGAATGTAAATTTGAGCTCAGTCATATGCTGTCATTTGTATGTCTTTCTGTAGGAGGTTTGACTCAGCCTTTGACTCTCTAAATGACTCCCTGTAATGAGTTTAGACGCTTCTGCTTTGAGTTTTGAAACTGTTTGATGGTTTTTAAATGAGTGTTTGTGCACGCTAAGTTGTTTTGTGTCATTTGATATCATCATCTAGTGTTTGTGTACTCTGTAACATATAATGCCATCAGCAAGACGTCTTCAGGACGTGTAATGATAATGAGTTTGGACATTTTTTCTTTCTGGATCATTTGTAAAACACGTTCATGCCAAACTTTTTTTCCCCTCCAGTTTTTGCTTGCTTTGTTGAGATGCTGTCTGTGTTTTTAGGTCACTTACTATGGCTAAGCTTCCTTGCGTCACCTATTGCCTCAGCATACAGTAGAGGGGGCTTGTGGACGTTTTCCTGCCCAGTCCCTGTTTCTCATTACTCAAACATTATCACCTCTCCCAAAATCCATCATCTTGACACGAGTATTGAAACAATGACAATAATGACAGTGTGCGATGGATTGTAGAACAACACGCGTTTAAACTGGCAACTTTTTTTTTTTTTTCACCTACGATCAATTTCTGAGAATGAAGCTGTCAGCATTTCCCCCCCTAAGGAGAAAAGCTTTTGAATTGTGTTCTCTACATATTTATACTGTTAAGCTCTATAGCTGGCTTCCTATTGTTCCGGAAGTTTGACGGTTTTAATGAGGCCACAGAAGAGTTTCTCATACTTAACTTTCTGTTGTGGTTGAGTTTCAATGGGAATCAATGAAGGATTTAGAATGGACTTAGATTCCTTGGTCTCTCTGACAATCCCCAACCACACACTCTCAAACATTCTTCCCCTACCCTTGCTGACTAATTGGGTGGAAATCCTGAGTAGTAGTTTAGTTTTCTTTTGTTCTAGTGCATTCACATTTTAATTTATGTACATCTAAGGTTCAGTTTACATAGTCAGTAATTCACCTGCTCTCATCTATACTTATGCATAGATTGTGCAGGCGTCTTTGTCTGCAGTGCATCATCCACTGCATATTACTAAAGTTCTGAAACAGGGGTTCTCTTGCATTTTAGAAATGGCTGTATCCTCCATCATTCCTGTCCTAAGTTCATCTTCTGCTAGTTTTTTCCCATCCGTTTCTTTTTCTTTTTTTCTCGACTTTGTCACCCACAACATTTTTCTTGTCTTTGTTTAGGTCATACATTAAATGTCTCCCAGGTCAAAGAATTTATTTGTGAGGAGTTTGATTTATTTGTGCATTTATATGGACTGAGCGGTTGAGAAAGCACTTACTCTTGCATGGTTTGCCCTGTGGTGTGTGTGAGACAAGGCCAGTGACCAGTGATTCACTGATAAATGATGTTCGTATGCGCCTCTACAAACCCATACATTACTGTCTGACCCCCATCTGATACAACCAGACTTCAGCTGTACGGAAAAAGTCCAGAGAGCAGCTTCTTTTTTGCTCAGATTGCTTTATATTATTAACACCGTTCATCCTTTTGGTTGTTATAGTTTAATTCTACAATGAGCCTTAACAGCTCCACTAGAGAACTTAAGCCGAACTGCCTTTAGCAAAGACACTTTTAGAGGCATTTATATCTTCCCAACATTAGCTCCTATTCTGGATTTTAGCCCACCAAATGATGCTCGTTCTGTGTTGCATGGCTCTAGCCCATTTACCTTTGCTACCATTAATTCAAACATTTTTAGGCGTAAACCGACCTCTTTATTTCGGTTTGTTTTAATATTTGCTTGTGTTAACTTCTCTTCCCAGATTCATCCAGGAGATAGAGATGAACATGGGACCCAGCCAAGCCAAGCAGTGCCAGCTCCGAACTTTCCTCACCTACTACATTAATGACCTTTTTCTTAACCAGGTTAGTGAACATTACAAGGGTTTGCTTTGAAGGCCATGTGACTCATATCAGCTCCCACAACAATGGCTTATTGAATTACCATAGCTTTCTGGGATAATGGGACTGTTTACAGAAGAAAACTTAAGTATGAGTCATTGTTTCTCTAAATAACATACTGACTCACTGTAATCAAAACACATTAAGAGTCTGTTCTTGAAAGTTTGTTCTTGTAACTTAACAACCTGAACCATTTGTAGTTGTTGTAGGTTTATATTCATACACTGAATTGAGGAACTTTAAAATTCTCAAAAACTGGTTAGAAAACAAAATTGAATGGAGCTGAGGATCAATTTGCTACTTTAAATAAGTACGTTAGGTGGATTAGTGTTTATTTTGTTGACCCATTTATGGACTTTTTTTTTTTATAGAATTTAAACTTGCATAGAGTTTCTAACGTGTTTGGAAGGTTCAAGCAACACATCCTAATTTGATTTCCTCATTCTTTATCGTTTAACAAATGTTTGCACCGTATCCTGCCAAGATATGATCTTTTTGAGTTTCAACCAAATTTTAAAAATATCAGAATGCTTGTCAATCAACATTGACAAGCAACTATGCTGCAACTTCTGATCTTTGAACAGGAATTAGGCTTTGGTCGTTATTCCATTCACATTATGAACTAACAGCACATAAAGATCTTTTGTCTAAATATACTTTTATTTTTGCTTACCAACTCAATCTGATTATGAAGTGCTCCTTCAGAAGTCTTTCCTCAGCTGAGAAAGTTAACTCTTTCCAGGCTATGGCAATCTGATCGTACAGGATCCTACCTGTATGAGTTTTAGAAATAACTAGTAACATTCTTCACATGTACAAATCTATAATCACTTATTATGCTCATAAAACTTTGACACCATGTTGTTTTTTGGTTGATCCTGCAAATTCTGACTCTTTCTTTCGTACTTGTAGAAATTCTGATACATATGATTCAAGAGAATTTGAATTATTATTTATCAATCACATGTCTACTATTTTGCACCATCTTAATCAGTTAAATTTGGTTTTTTTAGTCCATATTTAAGTCTTTGAGAGCCTGACATTGTCATGACAACTGTGCTCATTTAAATTGCGTTTATTGAGATTTGTAAACAGCAGTTTATTTTTGAGAAACGTTGATTCTCTGTAAATCAACATTCTGTTGATTTTTTTCATGGAATTCATAATTTGGGCATTTTGGGAATTTTTAAATTCCATTTCAATATTTTAAACTTACTATAGGTTATCACATAAATATGAAGGTTTTCTCATATCCTAAAAGTGTAGTCCTAAAAGTAAAAGAAGTGATGATTTTTTTCCAGACATTTTTTAAAATGTTTTATTTAGACTTTGGTGCCTGCAGCCTTGCTACTAGAATTTCATATTACTTTGATATTTACACTTTTGTCCCTGATCCATCAGGTGCGGACCGAGATCAACAAGGAAATCGAAGCAGTCAGTAAGGCTTCTGACCCCTTGAAAATTCTTGCTGGTGCTGATACGATGAAGCTCGTTGGCGTCCAGAGACCTCTGCTTCAGGTGAGAACCACCCGGAAAAACATTCAATCTATTCCCAACATAAGTTATAGTTTATTTTATATCCAAAATTGTTTTCCACAGTTAGCAGGTGTTATGTGGACCAGCTTTCCTCTCTTTACTATCATTTCGTCTCCATGTTTCACCAAGAGATCCAAATCTCAGCCTTGCTCTGCTCAGATTTTTTGTGTCTTAATTTTACCTCCATGTTTGCACAGAGATTCTTGTGTTGCACATATTCTCATGTGAGCTTTTATGGAGAAGCTTAAAAACACACTCTCGGTTTTGTTTGGCACCGTTTCACTCCTGCAGCCTTGTTCAATTGAGGACAAGCCTCTTGTGTACACTCACCTTGCAGCCCTCTGCTATCTCTGTTCAGAGGAACACACAGTCACATTCCTTATGGCCTCAACATGTCATTTTATCCAGGGAAATATATTAGTAACTGCATCTGAAATTATAATTGATCATTTTTCAGTTTGTAGTTGTTGATGAGTGAATGCAAACAAGCAACTGTATATGTTTATTTAAAATGTCAAATTAATGGTGTGATGAGCAGTGCTTGTAAATGAGTTTAAATTCATTCATCATAAGCAGGAATCATAAATACATTTGGTGCTTTTAATGATGCATTTAAGCCATTCTTTTTCTTTTTGCCTAGTCTGATATTAAACAGTGTGTTTTTATCAGTTTTATTGACATTTGTTACATTTTACAGAGTATCACATTCAAATTTGCATAAAGTTATCGAACATGTGATGCATCAGTGTAATCTGAATACTTACTTCCAATATGAAGTCCGAAAGGTGTTAACAGAGCTTATCAATTTGCACCATTGAAAGCTTAGTAATACATCTGCCAAAAACAGTTAGTTTCACCACAAGGACATCAGAAAATAAACAGAAACTACCCCTTCTTAAAGATAGATTGATAACCAAAAAATAAAAAAGCAAAACAGCATGTTGCTACCATTGACAATCACCTTCAAACACACCGCTGTGGCCAAAATATCTAAAAGTTTGACTCCTCTGACCGTAAAGCAATTCACCAATAATTATTGATCTTATCCCTGTGGTACACTACAACTTTTAGACAATTTTGAAGATGTCTGCTTTGGAGCAGGTGCTTCACTCATGGTTAGAAGACTCTCGCACTATGTTGTTGAACTCATTTTACTAAAGGATAAAACCGATGTTCTTGTAGTTAACATAAAAATTATGCTATAATTCGATTGTTGTAATTTGTATGTTGTGTCATCAATCCAGTCTATGCAGACCTATGAAATTCAACAAAATAAAGGTCTATTTGAATTGATATTGACTGCATCACATTTACTCCCGGGCTTTTTTCTTTCCCAAAGCAGGCAGGTTGAAGATTAAAATGGTGCCAAAATTGGGATCCAGACAGTTGGCCAGATTTTGTCTCAGCTGCCACACTTTCTCTTCTCTGAATTTTGTGAAACTCGTCTTTCTGTGCTTATCGTATTTTTAAAATCTATTTAACGTATATAAATATTTTACATAGTAATTTGTGATGTGTGTGCGTTCATGCCAAAATTGTTCTCAAGAGACGTCCCAGAGAGGAGGCTTGTTGGTTCTGTGGGTGTCTTTTGTGCAGCAACTCTTGGAAGTTAATGTTTGGCTGTTTGTTTCTGTCAAAGCCTTCCTGTCTGTTTTCTCACAAGGAGCGAACAGCAGTGGCAGTTCATTACAGAGGGAAAAGGGACTGTGGGTGTTTGGAGTTCAGCGGGGTTTGTTTACGGCTCAGGCCCCTCCTTAACGAGGAGTTCAGCATCTTGCTAATTATGCTGCTGTGGCTAATGAGCCTTTTCGCTGATAGTGGGGAGTGAAATAAAACACTCCTTTTGTTTGGGCTTTTTGCCTGTTTTAATTGGGCTAAATAAAAAAAGCCTTCCATGTTTGCTCGGCTGCAGTTCATATTCTAGTGTCAGGATGGTATTTCTCTGAAATTGTCGTGTGTATGTGCTGCTATGCTGGTATGGTATTCACTCTTTATTATTCACTCTTAGGTATATATATAATTTAAAAACTTTGTATTTATCACCTAAGATAGAATAGCTTTCAACAAATAAGCAATTTCCCCTCGGGTATCAATAAATTCTATTCTATTCTATTCTATTCTATTCTATTCTATTCTATGTTTGCTACCTGTGTTTCTGTGACTGTGCTTTTCTATTGTTTGCGAGGCACCCCGCTGTTTTCTTTGATGGTCTTCATCGACAGTGGCAGTTACAGTAGACTACTTTCAACCTCGGGGTAGTTTTTTCTTTTCACTTCGTTGTGAAAAATGCTTATAAAAATTGGTTTGACATCTTTTTTTATACTGAATGTAAAAAAGCTTTAGCTGTCGTTAGACTGACCTGTTTACAGTACTTATAATCATTGCATTCTTCGATTCAAACCAGAAAGAGATGATCTTATTACAATCGTTCACTTTTTTTAAGTTCTTATAAAATACATCTGAAAATACAATAGTTTTTTAACTTTGCTTTAAAATATGTTTTATTTCAGCCACATGTATTCAAACAGGTAGTAAATCTCAACTCTGTTACTACAAAGACAAATAATTATTACATAATATTCAGTTCTGCTCTTGTCTATGTGAAAATACAGTTGTAAATTGTTTGCAAAGCTTAATTGTGATAAAAGAAACGACAAAATTTAAGCCCTTTCAAAATTTCCAATTCAATTTAAATTGCAATTTACATTGGACATATTATAGTTATGTTTATTAAAAGATTGTGAAGGAAAAACATATAGGGCGTTGTGTGTGTGATATTTTGCAGGCCCTTACTACCCTTGTGTGCCCTATTAAGCAACATGGTGCAATCTGAGCCAGGTGTTATCAGAAACAGACACCACATCACAGTAGAAGACCCAGCTTGTTTGATACGCAGGAAAGACCCTAATATTGCTACACAACATTAAACTCTTTCATACAGCCTGGCTACAGCCGTATGTAGAAAACCATAGGGGATCACAATTTTTATAGAGGCATCTGCTCTCAGCAGCCACTGAAGCACAAATTAATGTTCAATTTTATAAATTGGGGGAAGTTATTAGCATTGGTGGTTTTATGATTGAAATGAGAAACTGAAAAATAAAAATTAAATGTACTGTGGCAGTGCAGGCAGGTTTAAATGGGTGCTTATTATTACCCATTTTATTTCATCTCCACTTGACTAGATGGTATTTACAGTTTTACCTTCAACCTTGCCTATTTTATGTTGTCTAGCGAAAGACAAAATCTCTGTTTTGTTTTTGTTTTTTTCCATTTTTCTTAAAATTTTCTGGGCCTTCCAGAAAAATGTTCACTATGCAAGTTATTTGGAATGAGTTGTTCAGTTTATTCCAGAGTAAGCTATAACTTATTACAATTGAAAGATGTATACACTGACATAGGTTTGGTTTTGTCCACCTTCCTCTCTCCACTATAACGCCAAGAAACCTTAATGCTCGCTAATAGCAAAGTTTATTTAATCTTGTTAATTATTCATTTTCTGTTCAATTCAAAACTGGTTTCGCTATTAAAGAGCTGCAGCATATTTTTCTCTCTTAAGTATTGTAGTCTTGAAGAACTATAAAAGCCAGTATGGGTCAAAATCAGAAACTTCAGGTCACGCTTAAAGGAAACCATCAATTGATATTGGCAAGGAAAAGCCTGATTCATCTTCACTTTTGTCATCTACTTTTGTTTAAAATACTCAATGATCATAGAATACTATTGGACACAGATATAGTGTAGGTTAATTTTAGTAGATAGATTACTTAATTAATTATAGAACAAAATCTGGTGTGACTTTGTGGACATTTTTAAGGAAAATCCTGATTAGCTGTAAAATATAGACTTTTAGAATGACTTGAACATGGATTGAAAAAAAATATTCTTGTTACAGTAATATTTAAAATGCTGAGAATTACATCTGAGTTTTCTCTGGGTTTGATTCTTGATCCCCTCTCCTCCGCCATATTTTTGGGATCAGTCCTTGTCGACCTCTGCTTCACGGTGCAGCACAAACCAAATATTTATGAAAATATTTCCATAACATTAACTCTTAGGGTGAGTCTGTATTATTGCATAATTTTTTTTTATATTATCTGGTCATTTGTCAATGATATCTCCTGCTGCAGAAATGGGTAATGGCACTTTGTGGAAACTCTGCACAAAAGTCAAGGTGAATAGCATATCTTATGTTTTCTTTAGCGGCTTTAATATGAAATACACATGCAGTGTATTTCTGCAGATTAAAATGTAATAATGATATAGGCAGGAATTTCCCTATCACTAGGTCCCAGTGGTGTCAACTACTGCTTTTATATTTTATGTATATATTACATTGTATTGATATGAAAATGAGCCTGACATAAGCTCTATATATTGTCCACTAGGAGCATGAGATAGGGTTTGGAAGGGGCTGTATATAGTTCAATGGGAGAGGTTAATGTCCATTTGTGTGAGTGTGATAGCACAGCCTGGGTAGATAAGTTCCCAAAGGAAAAGTCGTATTAAAGAGTGGAAATGTAGCCAAGCAACAAACGCTTGTCCGTTAATCCTTCTCGCCATCTCACTTGCCTGCTCTGTTTCTTCATCTGTTTCTTTTTTTGTTCTGTATGATCTGCTGCGACCATAGTCATTTTTGTTTTTCTTTCATTTTTGCTGCATGGTATCACACAAACACACACACACACATGCACTGATGCTATCTGTCCAGCTTTGTGTTGCCACTGATTGATTCATTTAATTAGAGATAGATCGAGGGGAAAAGAGGCGAGTGGTAAAAGAAAGAAGGGGAGTAGAAAAGACAAATAAAACAGGATAGGGAGGGTATGGTCACTCTGCTGGATAGGTTGGAGATTGGCTCCATTAATCTTGGTGGATGACCCTCCCCCACCACCTACCCACCCACCCTGCAGTGTCCCTTTTACACTCTCATTTTGTGACTCACTAACAAACAAGCATGCTCCCGGTGTTCACATGCAGCCCCACCCTTTGCAATGAGACAAACTCACCAAAAAAGCGGCCAGGTGAGAACCTTTCCGTTGCCCCGAAGTAAGCATAGACGAGGCATCTGCCTGCCCAGTCTTGTGCTGCTTCTGTTTCTCTAAGAGTCAGTGAGTGCAGATGAGTTGTTTGTAAGCTGCTTGTTTACTTCATTAGCCAAGACCACATCAGAGCCATAATTACTGAACACATTGGCCCTCTCTTTCCAGCTAAGCATCATTCAGCTCTCTCCCCAGTGTCTCCACACAATAGCCCCTAACCAGCTCTTGTGCATCTGCATGCTAGCCTTGTAATTGCACATTTGTTATTTGCACTTGCATGTGTTTGCCTGTTTTTTGGGTGTTTTTTTTTTTTTTTGTCTGCAAACAAAACTTGTTCCACAGCCAGATCAGGACAGATTGCATTCACTCACTGTCAGCTGCCTGAGAGTTTGCTAGAACGCTGATATGTTCGGCCGCCGATGGCCTGCTAATGATGTTGACCTTTTAAAATTCATATTTGCATGTAGTTGTGTGAGACAGGGGGGAAGAAACTGGCATGTGCGGACTAATTGTGCATGTACACAGACTTCCACCTCCAATGACTGTAATGACACTGACCTTTTGATTTGTGATGATCTGTGTCGGCGCTGCTTATTTGTGGGGGAGGCGGGCGGTGAAGGTGGGTCGTTTCTTGTTGATTGGCTTCCTGCTGCACCTTCCCCACCACATACATACACATGTTGTGAAGATGGTAGTGGTGGAGCATTCTTTATTAAGGACACTCTCTGCTTCCAGTTCCCATCAGCAGACACAGCAATCACAAACACAATACCTGTTAGCTGCATCAGCTGTGCCCTTTGATTAGGACAGAATTTGGGGTGAGAGGCAGGAAGATTCACAAACAGGCACTGGAAATGCAACCCTCCTCACACTGAGACCACCACTTTATTAATCAGAAACAGACAATTATTTTCATTCAATAATTTAGGCCTAATCTCACTCAAAGAGTAATCCAAGTGTTTACATATTTCCCAGATATTGTGTTTGGAGCTTGAATACTTACTGTCTCTATGAACTGGAGTGTCCAAAGATTTACTTGATACTTTTACCACTTGTAAGAGTAATAAATGAGGCATTCTGTTACGAAATGCTACTTTCACCTGCAGCATTTGATATTTATTGTTTCACATCTCTATCCTGGTGAAACATAGTGGAGTTCACTGAAACAGCATGCTCATCTTCCAGAAAATATGCTTGGTTCACTGCATTTTGTCACATTACAGCTACAAACTTAATCAAACCAGTACCAAGCAGGAGACGTTCAGTGTTTTAGCCAAACAGCACGTGCGTCCTCATGGCCTTGGACAATTGCTCCTCAAAACCATCCATCCTGCTCTCTGGCTGAAAAAAAAAAAAAAAACAGCTTCTGGTATGATATGTTCGGCCGCCGATGGCCTGCTAATGATGTGTCTGTTTATTACGAGTAAGCAGACACACCATAATATTCAGATCAATCACGCAATAGTGTCACATGCATAGAGGGGCGAAGATTTCACTGGCGGCGTTGTGACAAGGAGTGGATGACACAAAGCTGAGAAGGAAATTATGAGATTTTTATCTTGCTATTGCAAAATTAACTTTGGCATACGGCAAAAGAAATCCTTTGCCGTATGAAGACGACATGTTTACTACTTTCTACAATCTGGAGATTGTAGCTAAAAAAGGGAAGAGACTTCGTGAACCTGGTGAACCTGTCAGAAGGTCCATCTTCTGACAGGACAAAGACCATAAACATGCAGCTTAAATTACAATGGAGTTTCGGGGTATAATTCCAATGTATGACGCCCTTTTCAGGGTTTTCATTTCAAAAGAAATTTTGTTTCACTTCCTAATTATGCACTTCATATACCAAAATAAGTTGGTATATGACATATATTTGTGGACACGAAGTGACAAAATGTCTAAAATTTACATGAGTATGGACATTTTAGTAAGGCACTGTTTTTAATCTATTTTTCCCAAATTTGATTAAATGCATCAGAACTTACTTTTCACTCTTTTACCAAATGGCCTCAAATCCCGATAAGTTCTCTTTTTATTTATATCACTCATGTGTGCCTCTATCCTCACTGCTTAAGGTGGAACTTTCCCTCACCACCCACCTTTTCTTGGTTATCTCATACCAAACACATGTACTCCTGAGGCTCAAACCCAGCTGCCCTAGGCCTCCAGCCTGCTTCAGCTAAGGAGATGTTCCATTTTCTCTTAAATGGAACATAGCTGGGCTTTGTTTGTGAATTTGATGTATTCATACCACTGTGTTGTTATATATAATGACTATAAATACACAGAAATGTACGTCACCTCGGCTGGCAGTGCAAAGAGAAACAGCCTGAGCAGCTACTGTCAAAGGTATTACAGGTTCACATCATGCATTTCTACCACAGACAGAGTCTCTATGTGTAACACGACATAATCTGCCTTTTAACTGAGTTGGTTGGAGGGAAAAAAAAGTTGAAATGTCAACTCTATGACAAACATGCCCTTTGGTCTGCAAGAAGGAAGGAAGGATTTGGCTTTGGGTGCCTGATAAAACTAACAGCTTGAGTTTTTAAAGCAAGTTAGTGCTCTGAGTTTGAAAATGACATTCTTTTATGTTTGTGTGAGCATGCTTGTGTGTGTATGTGTGTACACGAGTTAATGTACGAGCTACCAGTGGAGCTAATGGAGCACAGAAAAGAACATGCAGCCCTCACAAAATGAATTAACAAAGTATAATTTGTCTTTCAGTCTCATGTCAAGTCTCTGGAAGTTTTTATTCACTCACACTAAGCACAGATGGCTTAATTCTGTTCTTGTTGTGCATAATTTATAATAATTGACAAGAAATGGTAAGCATGCTCATCTTTCTTCCACTAGAAAGCAATTATACCATACCAGGTGTAGGGAGAAAAACAAGGAGATTATATGATGATTATTAAGGAGGAACTGGGGTCACTACTGGGATTTAAATGGCAAATCTCAACCCCAGGGTGATTCCCAGGATTAGTATATGCAGAAATGCCATATTTTCATTGTGCATTTGTTTTTGTGTGTGGGTGAAGAAGATGGGATGTGTGTTGTGATATAAAAGCCCATCTGTAATCGCTCAAGTGTGATATTGCTCCTCATCTCTCAATTAGAACACTTGCGATGCTACAAGCGGTGTTTGAGTTAAAGAAATCGTGAGCTTTTAAAAGTCAGTTTAGTCCTGCCAGAGGCTGGGAGTTTAATACAGCTTTAGCCCCTTAAGCTTGAAACGGATCATTTGATGATGCACAAGCACAATAAAATATAGTTTTAGCTGTTGGATCCAAAAACGGATAATAGTAACATAAAAGACATAAAACAAATGGCAATTGATTGGTTGCCAATTGTTTTGTGCATTTCAATCTAAAGTGCAAGTTAAAATGCTATTGACAATCTTGAACTGGCACACTGATTCAGAAGTTTGAATTTTAAGGTTTAATTATTTTGTTTCCAAATCCGAGTTGTGTACCAGGAGGGAGTTGTACACAAGCAGTCAGAATCAGTTTTGAATGATTTTCTACTTTTCATATGAATGTAAAGCTAAACTGTTTTGATTTGGGCCTTTTTATACCTGGAAATCTAATACTATAGAAACCTCCAGTTTTTTGGACTGAGGTATTAATTCACAAATAACTCAACTAAAAACATACAAGATATCTCCTATACAGATTAAGTATTTTTTTTGTGCAAAACATGGGAAAGTTGATGGGATAAAAAATCAACGACAGCAAATTAGTTAAATGGTAGTATTAAAAAACAGTGCCTTATAACTTCCTGATTGTCACACTCTTTTGTTTTAGTTTGAACCTTTTGAACTCCACATAAAATATGTAGAACAAGTCAATTTCACACATACCTTTCAATAGGACACAATTTTATAATAAATCAGGAACATTGAAGTCATCAAATTTCATTAATTTGCTTTACTTTATGGCTCTGGATTGACATTTTGCTTTGGTGGACCATGTAATTAGCACAAAACCAAAAATGCACGCTGGAGAAAAAGACTTAATCAGATGACATTTTAAGAAGAAGAGGCACAAAGAAGATGTATATTATTATCCTTGAAGCCAAAGCCGGATGTTTGATTGGAAAGTTTACAGTATCTTGTAGACGTCTGCACACCGCTTTTACACACTTTTGTCACAGTACGACCTCAAACTGCAAAGCAAATTAGCAGGATTTTATGTGATTGACCAACACATAGTAGCGCAGTAGTGCAACAATAGTGTGGTGTGTCAGAAAAATATAATCTAAATAGAAATGGCCTCAAATCAGACCTCAGAGGCTAGTTGGAGAACAGTAGTGAACAAACACTGAAATTGTTAAAGAACAAGGGTTACACAAGACAGGTGAGACATAAAGTTGGGGAGATGATTAAGGCAGGAATTCAATTCAATTGCTATTAATCAGAGAAGCAGTCAGGAGTCACATAGCAATACTGAGGGCGCTACAGACGTGTTCATGTGGAAGATTGTGTTGACAAACCTGCGAGAAGTCCTGTTGGAGACTTTTAAAGACCTAATAGTAGGTGGAGGTTCATCTTTCATTAGGATAGTAATTTTACAAATATAGGTACAATGAAATGACTTCGCACAAAGCATATGCTTCTATTAGAATAAGTGTAATCAATTATCTCATTAATTGAAATTACTCTAAACAGAGTTTGAGCCATTTTACAATGAATCGTGTGGAAAAACTTCCCCAAAGACTTTTTTTCTGTGCCCTTCTCAACAGATAAAATCAAAACTATAATCTGCGGAAGCATTTTGTGTACTATTTCATTGTAGTGTACATCCTCAACAACATATTCTTCAATGTTTATTTCATTAAGGTGGTTTAAGTTATCAGACAGACATCGAGGCTGCGTTTTTCTGCTTTGCTTGGTAAATAAGGACCTTAATAAACCTTAACATTAGCTCACTCACATGCATGCACATTCAAACGGGGCGTGTGTTGCAGTTGAGTTAGCACAAGCATGAATGCCATCCGGTGTGTGTCAGGGGAGTCTTTGGAGAATGGCTCCACACCGACATTGATGAATGATCTGTCAAGATCATGTCCCACTCATGCCCACCTCCTCTTTACTCAGGAGAGGGACATTCTTTGTGGGGGGAAGAGGGCAGGGGACAGAGGTTATCTCTGCATGCGCTACTGATGTGTGGGTGTTTGCTTGCATTGCTGAGTGTGTATTATTTTGGCAACCCTTGGTCGACCATGTGAGTGGCATTGCAGAGGCATTACACGTGTCAGTGGTTTGAGGTCAGGGTGTGGGTGAAGTGGCAGGCAGTGCAGGGTTAAACACTCTGACCTCAGCAAAACCTTGAGGGGCACCCAGCTGTTTTAATGGGAAAAATCCATGATCCGTTTCCGATTCAGACCAGTAAGCGTATTACAGGAGCAACACAAAGCTGTCATTGCCATGCTGCTTGTGATCAGGTGGTTTAACTTTGCTTGAATAGGTAAAACAATGATTGTTTTAAACCCTCTTATTTAGAGGATGGTAGATTTAGCCAACTGAATTCAGCAGCAGTAATAACATCCCCGTACATTCGTTGCAATAATGACGTTCCCGTCGTTGTGCCTTTTATTCATTCCACCAAAGAAAATCACTACTTTTAGCACCAACTCAGGGTGGTTTCTGTGGTGACGGCCATGCATTAGCAGATTTTTCCACTTGGATGCCTTTCGGGATGCTGCCGTGTTGCTGTCATTAAACCACTATTGCGCGGCCTTCATTTCTCAGCAGGAGTTTACCGCTGCAACCTCCAAGATCCATTTGCAATCTCTAATTTTCTGTGATTCGCTGTCTGTTTATGTTGTAATGATGTGAGTGAGTAGATGCAAACTGCAACCAAGCACAGTTGCAGAGTAATATAATACCGGAAAGTGGAATTAAATAAGATCTGTGTTTGTTTTTTTTCTTTTCACATGAATCAGCTGCATGTTGACCTTTAAGCTTGAGACATTAGAACGGAGGAGCAGAAGGAGGAGAGATGAAGAAACATCCACAAAACTTTCTATATAACAGTCAAATAAGACAGAGGATATGTAAGAGAGGTTGCTTTCTCCAGCACTCTTTCGTTCTCCTTCTAAGCCCTCCCTTTCTCAATCTGTTCCTTGATTACTTTTTAATGATTGCTGCAGCCTAAGACGAATGGCTGTGTTAAATGAGCAAATTAGACAAGGGAGCTGAGTGCAGGAGCATTTGTTAGAGCAGGAGTAATGGATCGGGTAGCCATTGTTTACTCTTCTCCATTCACCAACCGGGTCCGTTATTGTGTTCTGCAGGCCCAACGCAATGACATGAGTACTGCAGGACAGTGTTATAAATTATGTTGCACATAAACTTTTTTGACCACATCATAGAAATCCAATTATAGGATCGCTTTTCCTTTTACTTTTGCACGTTTTTATTGATTTTTGCATTTTTCATTATGACTGAAAATGTAGAAGCATATCTTGGAAAAGCTGGGATGCATTTAATTGCACATTTGTGTTAATTCATTATCATTTAAGACATCAGAAATGTCTTAAGAATTTGTCTGGTCTGACACAAACAGTACTTCTTGTTTGTCTGCTGATCTTCTGCATTGATTTTTACTGTAGTACAAAAGGTTGTTTCTGTGAATTAATTTAAGGATTTCAATGTAAATTTAATATTATTTTTTGGTTTTTATATAGTGTAAAATCCAAGGTGAGATATTTGTTATATAATATCATTTTTTCCACTGTTGATTAAAAACATTTTGGTTGTACTTGGTCTGACGTTTAAGTTTCTTACCTATGGCCAGGAATATTTAAGCAAAAAGTTTCCAAATTCCAGTTACCAGCCAGTTGCTTAGTGTATTTCTCCTTACGCACTAATGCATGTTTGTACCATGTCATCTTTTGATCAGTGCACAGGAAACAGGTGTTCCCTCTTCTCGTAAACTGTTGGTTGCACTCTATCTCTTCATTAACTACGTTTATGCATATTTTGCTCTTTATAGGGCTGACTTTTGAATTCTATTCATATTTCTTTTTGGAGGTTAGTTATCGCATTTCTGCAACAGAATGTGATTACTGTCTCCCAACTTTTGTGTGGGGAGGGGGGCTGTGTTGTTGCTGCCACATTAACTACCCTAACAGCGAGCTCCCCTGCAGGGTCTGTGTAATTCTTCCCACCCTGGCAGGCTGACAGGGAGTCAGGCATGGACAGTAAAGGCTGCTCCCCTGGCAGAGACGAGGCCATGGTTAGTACTCCGTGGATATGGGCACTGCTATGGATCATTACATTCCTCAGTGGAGCAGCTGCTGTTTGTGTGTACGTGCAGACTTCTCTACTTGTGACAAAATGAATGAAGGAGAAACTGAAGGCAAGAAAGGCCATTAATATTAATATTATTTTGTCCCATCAGGGTTCCGGGTTTTTTTTATTTTTGGACAGTTAGTTCAGTTTAAGATGCCCCCACAGTTTTATGAGCCACTTAATCTGTGTAAATCCTAATAATACAGCAATTAGAGATGATCGATCAGTTGACCAGCGATTGGAACTGGACAAGTTTTCATTGAGCGTCTCTGATTGATCAAACAATGAAAAATCTTGTTTGTTTTCTGATTATTAAATACAGCAAAACAATTAATTTCTGTAATTTTCTGTCTCTAACACAACACCTACCAGCATTTTAGTTTGGATTATAATTTTATACCTTTATGAAGGGTGTCTTTAACTTTTTAATGTGTTGTGGTCTTTATAGAAGTAAAATTATCGACAGGTCTGACATCAGAAATAACCTTGAAATTGGTCCTGTCCCCGAAAAAAAAACATTTTTATTACCTCCAAAATTTTCGAAAATGATTTATATTTTAATGTTAATATATTTTTTGCATTCCTTGCATTTTACATTTGGAAATAAATGTTGACTGGTTTACGTCACGTTTATATTTACAGCTAGATTTTATTTATGCATGTTTTAGCTGACATCACTTAAAGTCAGACTTTTTACTGTCTTTGTGCTGAAGGCCATTTCCATTTAATTAACCTTTGACAAAACAATAAAGGTTTTCATTTTCTAAACTAACAGTGGAAGTCCACATTAAATTCTCATAGCCTGAGTAGTGAGCTGAATAAAAATTGTGTTTATCTGTAGAGAGAGAGATGGCCGCTCTGCTATTACAGCAACTGCCATTTGCAGAGTGGGCTACTGCTGATCTCCACTATTATAGTGAGTAATTATTATTATTAGAGATGTAAGATAGATTGGTTAAGTGGCAAACTGTAAGATTCTGACTTATCTTATTTGCCAGCGTTTGAGTTGCTCAGAGGTGTGTGATTTGAAAAGTTTGCCCTCTCTCTGGGTTTACATGAATGTGTCTGGGGATATGAAGCTGCTTTCCTGTTCCTGGGCCAGCTATTAGTCATGCAGGAGTGGCTAATCTGTAATGGCTGCTGTCACAGCTCCGCTGTGGCTCCTGGTGATGGGTTTGTCGTGACAAACCTGCACACACGCACACATCACGACGAGCCTCCAAAAACACATGGCACAAAGTTCAAAACTAACAGATATGTGCACACACACCGATTCGCTTACCCACAAAGACTTCTGACAAATTCTCCAGCACGAGTCATCATTCTGTCCGCTGGTGACATGATTAGAAGTTGAAGACCTGTTGTTACATTGCACAGCAGACTTGATCTGACCCGACACTACCAGAAAATATAGTCCATCTTTTCTCTGTGTATGTAGTAGTTTGTTGATCTGTCTTCAAAAGTTGTTCTGACACAGTCCTGAGAGGTCTGGAAAAGTCAGAAATGTGTTTTTCAGGTGCGGAACAGAATGTAGAAAGGAAACGGGGAAGAGTAAAATACTTCATATCCCTGTTTTGTGGATCTTTGTTTGCAGGATAAATATCTCTAACATCCAGACCACATGGTGGCTAAAGTCGAAGAATAAATTGAATGGATAACAATCTTGTGCTTCGGTGTTGGGTGCTAATTGGAAAATCTCTGAAATAAGCTTACGGGAAAGTTCATGAAAATCCTCCATTACTAGAGATCCCATGATTTTCAAAGAACCTGATGGAGTTCAACAGATCAGTGTTAGCCCCGCCCATAACCCCACCCCAGATAAAATCATTTCATGACGACACTGCAGGAAAAGAAATTATGAAATAATTAAACACACATTTAATCAGTTACCTGCATTGGCTATTAAACATTTACATTTTAATGATTTGAAAACATATTTATTAAATTAAATGTCTATTAAATAAATTTAAGCAAATAATTAAACACCTGTTCATTTCATGGTACATTAATGTAATGATTTATGTATTTTGGCCATTTTGGCCATCCACAATTTGCCCTTATTAGCTTTTTGACATGTTTTATTCCCTGCAGATTTCTTTGCTCACTTAGACAGTATCAGCTGCTCTTGTCCACATTGTGTGGAATTGTGTTATTTTGTAAATATTGTGAGCTTGGGGTTCCTCTGAAATCCAGATTCTGACCAAACCCTCAATAATGTGAATTAAAGGAAACATATGTGCTGTTACTTCAGCTACATACCTGTTTGATGAGCTTCTCTGCTCATCTTTTCTGTGTCTCCCAGCCATAAAAATAAAGAAGCAAAAACAAACTCAGTTTCATGTTGGCTTTGATGGTTCAGACCATCAAAACTAACATGAACTTCACACACATACACACAAACATACAGTCACCAAGTTCACTTCAAGGGTGTGATGTAAAATGCAGTTTTTAAAGTCCGCTCAACAGATAATCATTTGTTTTCATGTTAAACATATCCATCCATCTAGATGTGTGTGTCCTTCCTTCCTTCCTTCCTTCCTTCCTTCCTTCCTTCCTTCCTTCCTTCCTTCCTTCCTTCCTTCCTTCCTTCCTT
>CAEFZX010031061.1:0-17626 GCA_903066825.1 Alfaro cultratus | reverse complement strand
TCCTTCCTTCCTTCCTTCCTTCCTTCCTTCCATCCATCCATCCATCCATCCATCCATCCATCCATCCATCCATCCATATTTGCTAGATTGTCATATCATTTTCTCCCGGCATTGTAAAGTACTTTTGCAGTACTTTTTTTGACTCTGCAAAAGTACGGCATTTTGAATTGACAAATGTGTTGCTTCAATGTCTAAAGAAAAAAGCAACAAAATGACAACCTGCAAGCTAATGCTCCTTTGCCTCTCTCTTTTCATTTAGAGCACAGTGGTTGTGGAAAAGTCCATCCAGGACCTGATGAGCCTGATGCAGGATCTGAGTGCGTACTCCAACCAGTTCCTGGAGATGGTCTGTGACAAGCTCAAAGAATACAAGGAAATCTGCAACACAGCCTATAGGTAAAAAAAGGAAAAGGAAGGAAAAAATTTAGCTGTGAAGTGCTGTCCTTATGTTCTCCTTTGGGACCAACAAACACCTTTACAGGTAAAGAAAAGCCAAGAGGTATGGTGGGAAAAAAAGAGTGATAAACTGCTGTGGACATGCAAGAAAGAACTTGCTGGAAACCCATCTGGTCTGGGTCACAGGTCATTCTTTTCGGGGCCCCTAAGCAATAAAGCCAAAACCTGCAGAGTGTGTCTAAGTAGTATTTTCTATGGCCAGTGTTTGATGTAGAGTGTGAATTTTATTGCAAACCTATTTAAACCCTTGCACCTTTCCACACATATTTCATAGGATTTTTTTAATGATAGACAAGTGTTTCAACATAAAACAAAAAAATGTGAACAATTTGGGAGGCAAATTGAGTGGAACCGCTTTTACAATTAAAGCTGAAACTTGTTTTGGCGAATGTCTCTCCCAGATTTAGGAAGCTTTACTATAAGAAGATTTAGAGATGTTTAAGGGCTATAAGTCTAAATTCCTTTATTCTACTATTTTAAGTTGGAGTTTCTGTGGATTCATGTGTTTGTCTTCAGGGGTATAGTCCAGTGTGAGGAAAAGCTAACCATCAGTGCTTCCTGGGCTAAAGATGAGGACATCAGTCGTCTCCTCCAGTCTCTTCCAAACTGGACAAATATGGCGCAACCCAGACAGACAAGACAGAAGAGGGAAGATGAAGAGGATTTTACACGGTATGCACTGAACACAATCAGGCGTAAAGAAGTTATTAGGACTCATCTACCGATACAACTGCACTTTTAGGAATGTTATTTAAACATTATTAAACCTCTATTTTGCTTTTAATCAAAAATAATGCCCATAAAAGAAGTCATGATTGCTCTTTTAAGCACCTTGGATCTGAAGGGAGTGAAGAAGAATAAGAAAATACAAAAAAAAAAATAAGTAGAGGAACTGAAAAGGAGTTTGAGTCTAATCAAAATAGCCTTTGAATGTGCACCTCTGGAGGGAACAGTGAGGCTCGTTGAAGTGGAATGGTAAAGTAAATAAATAAATTGGTTATGTGGCAGAGAAAGTCAGTCTGTTGAGTGCTTTCTGCTTCCGTCTCTTACTCTTGCTTTTTTTTAGACCCAAACATACAGAGCAGCTCAGAGATGGAAAAGGGAAGAGGACCATCAGGGTGTTTGATTTGAAATGCTTTCATTTCTGTGAAATGGTGGATTAACCCCTGCACCTCTGTCAGCCCAGTGCTTTACTAAAGCTCCGTTAATAAGCTAAATACGCCTCAGTGTTAGTCAATATCTTCTGTCTTTTTTTTTTTTATTATTTGTTGTTTGAAGGATCTTAAATTTGTGGGCATCCTGGTGGCCCTGGAGGCCAGTCCATATGTCTATGAGTTTGTGGTACCATTATTCTCTAATATGATCAGTTCTTTCCATCTGTCTTTTCTGCTTTTAATCATCCTTCAACCACAAGTGATTTTCATGTCTTTTTTGCACTCTTTTCTAAATGCTCTCGTTTTTATTTTCCCTCCTAACAATTCATGATCTCAAAATATCTTTTTTTAATTTTAATATATTGCCATTCTACACTCAGGCATCCAACTACTTATTCATGCACTACCGTGCTTTGCTTATTCTTGTGAATTACCTTAAAGGTCAAGGCAATAATTCACTCCTACATTCCTAATCAAATCGATTTCATATTATCAGAAATCTTACTGTTACACGTATATGTATGTTTGCTTTTATTCAGTAACTCTTCATGTTTTTTCCCTTAAGAAATCTGCTTCTTTTAAAACATTTTTACTAGAAGTAAATATACCTTTATCCAGAGAATACAACGTTGATACCAACTTTTACCATATCGTCACATATCTGCTTTTAAAGCAAATATTTTTTAGGAATAACACGGAAAGGCTTTCCATGCACCTCATGCGCCTCAAACTTTTTTGCAATCACATTGCAAAATTTTAATGGATTTTCTGAGAATGTTATGGTAGAGCAACACAAAGTGAGGCTTAACTGGGAAAGCAACACGTTATTTTCAAAATGTTACAAATAAAAGCCATAAAGAAATATTTGTCACTTGTGCAATTTTAAGTCTTCAGTAGGATTTTTCTGGGTTTGAATTCCAGCCTTGGGTCATTTGGGCTGGAGTTTAATGTTCTCCCTGTGTATGTCTTTGTTTTGTCAGGGTTAGCTTACCCTGACACAGTCCAAAAATCTGATATTCAAAGTAAGGGCGTGTGTGCACATGGCTGTTTGTCCTGTGTGTCTCTGTGATGGATTGACAACCTCTCCAAATTGCATTCTGCATCTTACTCAATAAACACTGGAAATAAACATAATTCCACACATTATGCTTGCCTGCATTACGTTACTGTGGTCATATACTTAATATATTTATGAATTATTGTGTGAGGAACCATTTTTTTTCCTTTTTCAGCGCTGCTTTTGCTAAGGAGTCAGAGGTCCTGACGGGGAACCTGGGAGATAAATTAATCCCCCAAAACGAGATCCTGCGAGATGTCAGCGACCTCAAGGCTCTGGCTAACCTTCATGAGAGCATGGAGTGGCTCGCTGGTCGCCTGAGGTCGTTCTTCACCAACCTGCCTCCGATGTCCAGTGAGTACACCTATTAACAGTTAAACCAGAATCTGTTGACAAACTTAAATTATGCACTGAGTCTATTATTAACAAAACCAACACAAACATATGCAATACTTTCCCCACGTATGTATGGCACAATAACGCCAACGCAGACATCTGTTGTTTATTCCTTCTGCAGCAAACTCAGTATTGTTTTGAGTTTGACTTATTAAATGCAAACAATCTCTTACTTTACTTTCCCCTTTGACTCCTTATATGCTTTGTACAGTAAATGGCAGCAGTTACGATAACTATAGCAGTTAGGTAATGACACAGACATGCAGTTTAACTGAGGTTCAGCATTAGATTTATACATTATTTATGGTTTGCAGAATGATATTGTCAGATTACAGGACCTGTGTGTGAATAAAGTTTTTTCTCATCTGTACATTCATTAAGTCTGTTACATCTCTCACCCGTTCCTCATTATGTTCTTGTTGTTATGTATGAAAAACACTCATTACCTTCTTCACTGGAGTTGTCAAAGAGCCCTCTAAACACACGTATATGCATGCAAACTCCTATTATGCTTGGTTCTTCTTGTCTTCGAGTGTATCACCTAATCAGGACTCATACATTGGCTCAGAGCTGAGTCATCACCTACCATATCATTAATGTCGCTCTATCTCTCCTTCTGAATTCCTCAACGTGCAACATTTATGTCCCCTTGTTCATCACTTGTACTTAGATTTTGTTGTCATTACTAACCTAAGAGTATTTTTTTACCTTGAACTTTGTTGAATATTTAAAAAATGTACTCTGTTTGGTAAATAAACTGTGATCAGAGTTTGCAGTCTTTAGAACTGTTGAACCCTATTCAGACACAAGATTCATAACAGTTTTGGCTTTCTCTTACCTGTGAGTTGAATGGAAACCACTAAATATGCCACATTTTTACTCAAGTAAAATAAACACTTATTATTTTACTTTGAGGATTTGATTGCACATTTGTTATGAAAAATGTGGAAAACTTCATTTTCTTCTGTAACGAAACAATACATTTACTATATAAGGACTTTGGGAATTAAATGCTGCCGATAGGGCTTACTGTCCAGGGTGGTTGGTGGCACTACAAGCGGGAGAAAATAAAAATTGATATAATAATAAAATAAGACAACTAATTGCACACTTACTGTACCTCTGTTGTTTATTTACATGTTGAGTCAGTGAAGAAATGAAAGAAAACAATCCTTTAAACACATAAACCTGCTATGTGATCAGTAGGTAATGATTTAGTGCTAAATTAAGGGTTATTTTCTTTGTTTTTATTCAGTCTGTTCTGCTTTTGAACATCTCTAGTTCAAAGTTTAACTTATTTAGGTCAATCAGAGCTCAGCATTTCTCTTTTCTTGGATTATTTAAAACACAGTTTGAGATTTCTGAAACTTTTATTCTAATTTGGAAAACACACAAGAAAGAGCATTACAAATGCATTCTTGGCTTTGTACAAGTTTAGATTGATTTTTCCACTTGACTCACACTGCTTTTATATTATGTTTCTAATGAATTACATTGGGAAAAGCTGAATTAGCTTTGTTGGGGAAGTGGCTGAATGCTTGGCTGAGTGTGGGGCAGCAGAAAGAGGGTCTCGCCCAGGGCACTATTTATTTAAAGACAGCAAATGTGTGCTTGTAATTCTTAATTATTTCTTTACTGTGAAAGGGCCGTAAAACGTAGAGGTTGGTTTGTTTTTCTACTTAGCAGGTAGAAACCACCTGCATAAAAATAAGCCTTAGGAGAGATATAAGGTTCTCTATCATTGAAGAAGGTGTATTTCTAAACCTAAAAAGGCTTCCCAACTTGATTTGATTTGATTTGATAGCATTTATTGTCATTGAACCAAGTTCAATGAAATTTCTATTGCAACTCCCATGCAAAAAGTCAAATATATACAATAATAAGTAACAACTTGTTACTGCAAATCAGTGCCCTTTCTGTATTGCTTTGATCCCTAATATGAATTGGTGCTCAAACTAATTTAGATCTTAGATCCAACCCTAATCCCACCTTTCTCCCAAAAAATGTGACAATGTTTTGGTTAGAGATTTCTCTCTAAAATATTTACCTTTGACCCGAATTACTCTGTAGTTGTCCAAGTTATAAATCAGCATTTTTGAATTGATGAGTGTTGATCTAAAAGAGAGAAATGTCAATAACCACTTAAAAATCACAATGAGCAATACCTGGAGGAGGATGGGCTGCTGACCTATCTGTGATCTACTCCTGTAGCTAAGATAAGAACATGTCTGCAAGGGGCACTGACTAGATGGCAAGAAAATTGTGTCTAAAAAAATTCTCATCTGATAAGACTGCAGATGGTTGTCAGAATTTGGCTTCAACAGCAAAAATCCTTAGTATCAACCTGCCATGTGCTAACAGTCCAGGCTGTCCATAGCGACATGAGAGTGAAGCTTCTTGGCACTCTCTTAATGCTTTTTAACACTAATTTATGTATCCCTTCATCATCCAAAAGTTAGTAATTTTCAGACATACTGACTCAGAATGGGTTTTACCCAAATCATCACCCTATTTTATTATAAAAATTGATTTTTTTTTTAAGAGTTATCAACTTTGTAGTGAACGGGTTACACTATATATGAAAACTTTTTGGGGTTCACTGCCATATCTAAGTGTGCAGTCAGAGAGAGTGGTAAATTATGCACCTTTCTGAGAGGAATAAAGAGACCTTCAACCTTTATCAGCCTTTGTCACAACTCTCTGGCTTCAGACTTCTGATTGCTCATTGAACTTGTGCTATTTTGCCACTCCATATCGCAACTTTTCTTCTAAAAATGAAATAATTAAATATGAAATATTCTTATTTGGGTTTGACTTTGTCACCGCCGTATCTCTCTCTCTGTGCACTTCCTCTCCCTCTCGCCCTGACGCCAGCTTTCTTCGTCTTCTCACAGATAAGAATTCAATAAAAGTGCGGGAAAGGGACGTGACATAATTATCATTAATTCCTGCGGGTGGCACTAATGGGAAGGATAGGGCAGTAACTTATCATGCTGGGACAGCCTCCTTATTGTTCATTATTTAGTGTTTGGTGAGCTGATGGCGGACTACATGTGCGTGAGTTTGCTTGGATGATGTGTGCTTGTGTGTGTACACAGCCGTGCGCTGTGCGAGATGGGACAAGGCTATGGCAGGGGAAAAAGTGCCCACCTTATCTCATCCTCCAACCCGCCACCCCCGCATAGCTCACATCTATTTCTCTCCAAATTGGATTTTATATTACAAAAGCAGTCAGGTATGAACAAGTCATTTTCCTCTTCTCTCCTTGTTTTGCCGTTTTCTTTCTTTTTCTTTCTTCCCAAATCTCCACTTCTTTTGCTTCATTCTTTTCTCATTCCTTTTATTTTCTTTTCCTCCTTCCATTTGCCACATTCTACAGTAAGGAGACATTTCTTGGTTTTACTCAAAATTAAAGTTAGTTTTTTTCTTGACTATCAAAAGAATTTTTATAGCTTCAATCTTCTCACTGATGAATCAGTTTTTGTATATTCACATGCAAATTGAAACATCTTTTGAATTTTCTCTCTGAGATTGTTACAGATGTCTTGAAAGCAAAGAGCCTGCATGTGTGTGATAGGTAATGATGTGTGCATGGATGTTGGTGATTATCTGGTGGGCAGCAGGAAAGGATCTGATCATCTGTCTGGTTATAGTACTGGTTACCTCTAATCTCCTCTCACAATATTTATTCAAGAGTACAAAGGCTTGGAAGGCAGCATCATCATGGGAGTCATTTCTGTTGCAGTATTACTATCCAGATTGTGTAAAATTACAACAGCAAGCTTCAAATGATTTATAGTTATTAAACACTTTTCACAATTAACAATTCAGTAAGTGTGGTCTCCTTTACCTGATACCCCTACATATGGTCCAAGGCAACCTAGTGCCTTCAGAAGTCACTTAAAAAGTAAATAAAATGCAACTTAGTCTCAGTCTTATATAGTCTTATCTTAGTTTCAGCCTCTCTAGACTCAGCATAAGTTCAGAGGTTCTGTTAAGACTTCAGATGTTTGTTAGAGAACATTAGTGAACAGGTCAAGGGTGAAGTAGCGCAGAAAGTCTAAAGCAGGGTTAGGTTGGATACCACACAAAGCACTTGCTAGTCCATCCTCTGAAAATAGAGAGAGTAGTGTAAAACTACAAACCTACTCAGGCATGACTTCCTAGCCATGGTAAGCCTGGAGTACCTACAGAGATCCACAACTCAGGTAGGACATGGTTTACCACAGTAATCAGTTATGCACTCCACATTTGACTTTTTTGAAAAAACTACCAGAAGAAAGCCATTGTTCAGGCAAAGCCTTGAGAAGTTAACCCACGAAAAGAAGGTGCTCTGGTCAGATGAGACCACTATTTGATTCAGTGTTTTGGCCCATATGCATTGGTGAAATCCCAACACTCCATATCAACCTGAAAGCCCATCCCATTTGTGAAATTGAATAAAGAGAGCGCCATGTTGTGGTTACTATGTTATTGATCAGAAGTGAGGCAGGGAATCTGATCAGAGTTGACAAGAAGATGGATGGAGCTACTTAGAAGGCTATCATGGAAGAAAATGTCTTAAAGGCTGTAAAAGACTGTGGTGCAGTTTAACCTTCCAGTAGAACAAGGATGCTAAACATACAGTCAGATCTGCAGTGAAGTGTTTCATAACAAAGGGTCAATACGTGTTAGAATTTTCCAGTTATTTCCAAACCTCAGAAGACATCCTATCTCAGACTCAGTTGTTTTGCAAAGAAGAATGGCTTAACAATTCACATTGTAGATGTGTAAAACTGGTAGAGACAACAAGTTGTTTTACAAAGTCTTGTCTTCAGTTGGGCAGGATAGAAATACCCACTATAATTTTCAGATTTTTATTAGTAATTTATTTAAACAATACATCCATTTTTTTCTTTGTCACAATTTTGCGCTGGTTCCTAATAAAATACGTAGAGACAATTTAGTTTGTACTATGAAAAATGTGGTATGAAGTCTTTATCAAGGCATTTTTTGTTCTATTTGTTTGAATTTGAAGACATTTTGTCCAGCAACAATTTCTTAACATGTGGGCAGAGAAACAAGCCTTCAACTTAGTCTTCTGGGTTTCAACCACGTGGCATTGTGGTTTCCTCACAGCAAGATGTTCTCTTAGGAATAACTCATCTCACCCACAGCAAGTCCATTGCTTTCTCCTTTAACTGTGTTCTTCCTCTGACTTTACTTGACAGGGAAGTTAATTAAGATGGTGTTCTATTAAGTGCAGAGGCCAGGGAGACTAGTCAAAGTTGGAGATGATGGTCTTGTATTTATATTGTCAATTCTTTTTCTTTGTTCACGCAGTAGCTTTCAATTCATTCATGTTTTTCGAGAATCATTCTGTATTACAAATCATCTAGACTAATTGCAAATTTCTATTCGTCTGCTGTTTTGTTTCCCTGGATAGAAATTCATAGTTTAGTTGCAGATGTTCTTCACCCACCAGAGGCAGCAAAATAAATAATGTCTTCCATTATTTCCAAGCCAGTTGTTCAGAAATCATTCATCACTAAACCCCTGCAAGACGTTGTCTCCTGTTTTTTCCGAGTGTGTGTGTTTCATGATTCTTGTTGTGTGTGTCCTGTACTTTTCCATTTTTATACATCTCCAATCTTCTTACCTGGTTGTTTTTGTTATTCTCGAGATGATGCGTTCTGTAACACCTTTCTGTAATGCAGGACAGAGAGGGTAAAATTAGGCGTATACCATTACATGTCCCTTTCTGCTTGCATGCTGTGTGAAGATTCTGTGGCTGATCTCCTTCTTTAATGTCTCCCACCCTCATCTACTGCAGATGGCGAGCAACAGACGTTTGCCTTAGATGAAATTCAAAAATAATTGGATAAACGCAGAGCACAAACACACTCACGCATATGCGTGCCGCTGGGATGCGTGAAAAGACACAGGATATGCACATACATATTCTTATGTTCAACCATGCAGATAAAAACAAGTCATAACTAAGATTGTTTGCAATTTGGTTATAGGGAACTCAATAAGCAGAAAAAAAAGAGCAGAAAAGTTGTCAGTCAGGACCAATGAGTCGTCTCCTTTTGCCCGTCTGTCCCCGACTCTAATGGTGCCCCCCATGCTGTGACACCTCCCTCGCATCATCAAAGCAGCCATGGCCTGCAGCAGTAGGAAACAACGTGGTTTTTTTTTATGTGTGTGTTTGTGCTGGTGCATTTCATGGACACCCCCTGGAGAGACCTCCAGCTGTGTGTGCCACAGTAATCCCTTTTTTTCCTCTGTCAGAGTGACTGATTGTAATGCACACGAGAGGAAACGGGCCTTCAAGTCAGTTTCATGCATATACCCATGTGCTTATACATTGACACTTTGTAGGGGAAAACAGCCCCAGGATTAGAGCTTGTTACACATGTCCTTTCCAACAGATACAACCCCAAGCCAAGAGAGGAAATAAGACACACTGAGCCCTGAAGAGTTCAGTGTTGTTTCCTTTACATGTTTCTGTAACATGTTATTTAATCCTAAAATGAAAAATGCAACCTTTTTATGTAGCCATCCTAGTGGTACCCTAAGAAAACATACGGCAAATAACTACTGCATCCTTTATTTCTAACGGATGCAGTGGTGGTAAAAAAGCTTGTTTATACTCTCTCCCTTGGTGGGATGGTGGAGCTTTATGAATGCATTTGAGCTGTTCTTTTTCCAAGGTTCAATGATAATAGAGAAAACATCCAGATGGACTTTTAAAAACAACAAAGAATCAAGACTACATGCACTCCGTTATTTCATATGTTCAAAATAAATCTGTGCAAAATAAACCTCACCAACTTTTAGATGATGATTTGGTTGGATATTTAACCAGTCCCCATGATAGAAGTGATTGAATTTATTTAAATATGTTGGCTTTCGGTCAAAGAATTGGCTTTTCTGCATATTGCAGAGATTGTCATACTACCTAATCAATTCCATAAACAGGTTTGATGAGTTTTTGGGATCATTGTCTTGGTGGAAAAACCCCAGTGTGTCCAAGTTCAGCCTCAGCTGTTGCGTTGAGGCGAAGTTGTAGAATTTGGAGGCAGTCCCTCATCATTATTCTTTCTACATTGTACTTCCTGTAGCAACACACCGGATGTTTGAAAGGCTCACCTTGACTACTCCAAACATACTTCCTCTCACTGTGCCACATAGCTCATGGGGTCGGGACACAGAGATGCTAACAAATAATTTTTTCCAAGTCTCAAGTCTTTGAGGGGGAAGTCCAAGTCAACTCTTTAGGCCAAAAGTCTAAGTCAAGTCTAAAGTCTTTTATTTTTGCTACTTGAGTCAGTCTCCAGCTTGCGTTGCTACCGCTGGGGTGAGTATATATTTGAGCTTGTATCTTTAATATTCACCATAAATGGGTAAAAGTAAAAGTGTAGAAGTAGATCAAGACTTCTACACCCAAAATTTTATCATTTCAATACTGCTTTGAATCTGTATTTAGTGTTATTGTTGCACCCTGAAAACTGTTCAAATTCATCCTTAAAAGTCCAGAATGTTGAGATGCATTCTGGTGTTGAGTGCATGTAAACATATTACAAGCACTATAACATTACCTGTCAGTAGATGAGAATGAGCTAATGTACGAAAAATATGTACATCCACTGGAATAATATATCTAATTTAGGCTCCGTGCAGAAACAAAACAGATAAGTACCAGAGGACAGCAGAGGGCTGGACTGCAGTAGTTCATTTGTAGTCTTATAAATGTGCTTACAAGTAACTTTCATCATTAATTTTTTTTTTCTCCATCGTCGGCTGGATTTTATATGTTCAAAGAAACCAGAAGCTTGTCTACATTCAGTTAGATTTTGACACAAAGTGTTTCACTGCCTCTACCTGCAGCAAGTAGTCAAATGAGACTGACACTGCACCATTGTGTCCTCCCACACACTGCACACACGCATTATCAGCTTTACTCAAGGAGACTGTTAATTAGCATGTCAGCTTACACATACAGTGCATACATACGTTGAATACATTTGTGCACACAGGCCGACACATAACAAACATGCAAGGTTTTAATGAGAAACAGTATTTCCTGCTTTTTATCTCTCTTTGTCAGATGCACAAACTGTAAAAGCAGCTGTCACCAGTTTGTCACTCACAATGCTGGCTGTGTTTGCTTTGTTGATTGGAAAGGCAGAGCAGAGACCTCGCTGCTGTTTTCTCAAGGCCATCGGTTTCTTATCTTGCTAAGATTCATTTAAAGTAACTGCAGTAGGGGCAGTAAAACATATTGAGCACATGCAATTTACAATTTGACATTCTTGGGGTTGCACTCACCATCCCTAGGCAGTGGAATAGTGGACATAATCTTTGAAAAAGGAAATCCTTTCACGCGAAAGGACAGGAACAGTTTATTTGGTTTATCCTAAGCTTAATGCTATTTTAAAAATCTTGATCTCTTTGTTCACTATTATACAGACATTATATTTAACAGTAGTGCATAGGATGTCTTGATATCCAAGAACAGTACCATTCCAGCATTGCCTTACATCATTTTTGATACTGTAGTGTACACACCATATAACCCATTCCTTTGAATTAATTAATTTTAATATATTGAAAAATTCCACTCCTTGAGTTCCATGACTCTCATTCGCCATATTCGGTGCAAATGTGAACCATTACTACAGAAGCAATGCAACTGTGACTCAAATATAGATAAAAAATGCTAGGTTATCTCCACTGATGAGGATTCACTCACCTCGGTATACTGGATGCTTGAAGCTCAAAGTAAAGCTCACAGCTTGCCCTACTGTATTGGATAATTTAGGGAATATTTATTTTACCACTTAAAAGCACTAATTAAGCATCAAAATTTCACTCTAGCCACCCAGTTTTTTAAATTGGTCTTATGAAATGTTCTAATTTAAATGAATTTTTATCTGTCACAGTTGATACAGAATGGCACATTATTGCAGGCTTTTAGTAGTTTACCACTATTTCGGCCTTAGTCATAGATACATATGTGTGTGTGTGCATGCGTGCGTGTGTGTGTGTTTTGATTTGTACCAACTTGCATTCATGTGTGACCTTCGGAAGGGCAGAAAGAATAAGTAGGGAGGTGGCTTTGACTGCGGCACATCGATCCTGGACGCCTGCATTCTCCTGCTCAACAGTCACTTTCTGTTCACACACACGCACACATTGCTTACACATCCACGCACGCCTCATTGGCCAAATAGACTTACATATGAGTGACGGGGCCAATTTCTCTCCTTTTCCTCCTCTTGTTAATTTATGGCCATTGATCTACACTGAGCTGAATTTATGCTCATCATGCTCTCAGACTCTTTTTCACGTTCACACAAGCACAATCGGCTCTTTTGTGTCACTTACAATACCGTACAGTGACACATGCTCCTGCTGCCTCAGCACAAGTTGTGTGAAGAAAGTATGGGAACATGATGAAGGACTCAGCAAATGTGTGAAGTTGAACTAAAGGTGCTGCTACAGTTGTGGAAATGAGCTGGGGTCATTTACGTTTATGCTATGATATCCCAGTGAAGTGCATGTTAGATTAAAGGTTTTCACAGTAAAAGATAAACCTGTTTTTTTCTGTGACAAAGCCTAAACAATATTCAAGAAGTCTGATTTCTTGTATCTTGTTTGCTTGTACTCAGGTGCCTGTCCATCCACTGCAGACAGCCAGGTGCTTGGTGAGAGCGAACGTAGCAGGGAGCAGATTCTCCAGACTCTGAGCGATTTGTCTCGGGGCTTCCAGGATATCGCTGATCGTTGTCTGCTGGTGTTACACCTGGAGGTCAGGTAAGAAAACAAAACTGAGGAATTTGAAACTGTTTTACATTGGTATTGTCTTGTCCTTTCAGTCAAAAGTTCATATATATTTGTGTTATATTAACTTTGGGAATTTAACGATGCTTAACCCTTCACTTAACATCCTTAATGCATTCAGGAATTTCGCCTAATCCACTAAAACTGCAACACAACTTACATATAGTTATGATAAAGAAAATTAAAATACCCCATTAAATGTTGAGTTTTTTCAAGGGAAATGTTTATACGTTCACCTGTAATCTGTTTTTGTTATCGCTGGAAAATAACATGATTTAATTAAAGATAAATGACAAAAATAAATTAGATTTTAATTGTTAAACATCAACTAAATTGATTCAAATTTTACTTGAAGTTGATTGTATGTTAAAAGTTGTTTTTTTCCCCCTCATGACTACATTGACTGTGTCTACTACATATTTGTATTTGCATGAACATAACATAACTGTTTTGATATAGTTATGTTTCATCAACCTTTTTTAACACAGCAGCACAGAGTACGTGCTGTCAAGTCCAGTGTGCAAAAATGATTTGTCCTCATAAATGAATTCTCCAGTTCAGAACTGCATTGTCTTCAGTATGTGTTTTGAATGTCAATGTCTAAGTTAATTTACCACACGATATACTTTTTCACTCCCGTAGAACCACTAATAGTCCTCCATCATCCTCTTCTATTTCCATCCCTCCCTGTAGTCCATTATGTAGCTTATGCAATATTGTTGATGATTTCAGTTGAAAACCCTCCCTGAGGCTGATGTCTAGCTATAAGCTACACTCCATTGACTCTCCCCATCTAGCGAATTTCCCCTGATAGTGGTACCAGCTAAATGAAGCCATGAGGAAGAAAGAAGGAGGCAAGGAAGGGAGTGAAAAGGGAGGAGGAGAGATGAGTGAGGTTAAAGTGGTGGTGGGGGTTAACGAAAGGATCTACAGTAGCTTAGTGGGGAAACGATTGAATTGAGAGGGAGGGATGGGAGATGGAGGTATTCAATATGCAGTGTGTTTTTTGGCTTTTGCCAAAGGGGAGAAGACATTTACCCATATCATTTTTATGTTCTTCCACCCTAGACACTGTGATTAAGGAATTTAAAATGTATTGACTTTGTAAGTCAAGATGGCCCTTTATGGTGCTAAAGAACCACAGACAAAAATGTTAGTATAAAGAGAACATAGAAAAAGAGGAGTGAGGAAGTAAATTCTACATTCAGAATGGTATTTTGGTGTTTGGCCTGATTTAGGAATCTTAATATTGTATTTGTTGTTTTTGGTAATAACTATGTTCTATTAGCATTGTCAAGCCATGACATTTGCTTGACAAATGTCATTAAGCGGTGTATAGCTGCTAGGATGAAAGTCAGTTGCTGCAAGTTTGCGGTCTTGGTTCTCAACCGGAAAAAGCAAGGCTGCTTTTTCCAGAGTCGGGGTCAGATTCTACTTCAAGAGGGTTCAAGAAAGTGATAGACCATGTGATCTATAGATGGATTGGGCCCTTATCTGCTGTAATATAGTGAAGAAAGAGCTTATCCAAAGAGCAAAGCTCTGGATTTATTGGGCTATCTATGTCCCAACTTTCATCTATTGTCAGGAGATTCGGATTATGATTAAAAGTATGAGATCCTGGATCCGAGGTGCTGATGTCAGCTTGTTTCACACCTTGGCTAGACTTGGCCTGAGAGATTGGGTGATTAGCTTTAAGTAGAACCGCTGCTCCTCCACATCAAAAGGAGTCAGTTAAGGTGGTTCACTCATATGATTGCTATCTCTCATGAACACTTCCCAGGTTCTCTCGTCTTGTCCCACGCAGAGAATTTTACGGGACAGACCCAGAGCTCAGAGGAACTACATCCCTTCTGACCTGGGAATGCCTTTGAGTCCTCTAGAATGAACCGGAGGGTGTCATTGGGGAATGTCAGGGTTTTTCTTCCTGGCCTTTTAGTCCCGTTACCCAATCTCTGATAAGTGGTTGGCAATATAAATGGATAATTTCTAATGATCGATATTATTTTTCAGTTTACTTGTGACTATATAGCGTTTTCTTCTTCAGGGAAAACAGTATACTTTGCTCAACTATACCTGTTATCTTAACGCCCTTTTATTTTAAGTTTTTTTCCTCGTGATGTGCCCAGTGATTTTTCTCTGATGTAGGGGTGAACCAAAGGTCAGGTAATCGCATATCCTTCAGGACTTTTCTTTGCAGGGAATGTCTCTTGCAAATGTCCAATTAGAAATCTATTTGAGGCAACTGTCCAATTATTTTGAGCCCCCTGACAAAATATGTTAAGGAGCTGTAATTTTTATACCTACATTCCTTTCTTTTTAAAGTGGATCATCCTGAAGCCTCTGAAAACAATTTTGTTTGTGTTTTTAGGTGCAAAACATACATATTCTAGAATTTTAAAAAAATGGTTACATAACAGTATTGAGAGTGGGCTCTTTATTTACATGATGTTTTTGCTTTTCTTTTAACACCCTTAAGGAAAATGTTCCATATTCAGTGCGGTGGTCTCCAGCACTCTGTGTGGCTTAGCGATATCCAGCAGTGATGTAGTTATAGTTGAATAAGTGGATTTATTCTGAATACTTATGAAACTGAAGAATTTTTGTATAAATTATAGAGTTTAAAAGCAGGTAGACAGTTCACATTACAACGACTTAATTCTGATTTAGAAGACTATTATAGTAGCAGCAGGTGACTGAAACGTTCTTGAGGGATATAATTGTAAATGATAATTTGAGGAATGATGTGCATTTAATGACTGATTAAGTGCAAAGTTTTACAATTGAATATGCTTTAAGATTGGTCTCTGGTCTTCTGTTTCTACTCCACTCCTCTGTTTTACTCCAGGGTACATTGTTTCCATTACCTGATCCCCCTCACCAAGCAGGGGAACTATGCCATTGTGGCCAACGTGGAAAGCATGGACTACGACCCCCTGGTGGTCAAACTGAATAAGGACATCTCAGCCATTGAAGAAGCCATGGGAGCCGCCTTGCAGCAGCACAAGTTTCAGTATATATTTGAAGGTAAGCTGGACCCTGGTAGAAATTTCAAAAGGTGAAATTTAGTCCCTTACTTCAGCATTCCTTTGTAGTTTGGAAAAGTGTGGAGTTTATTTTTGTTGTTTTCCGCATATGGATAGAAATGGACAAAGAAATTGGCATTTGGAAAAATGTTTACACTTTTAAACTGTATACCTTAACTTGATCTCTAAAATCAGTTGTCCATAATTTTAACCATTTGTGGATTTTAAATTACCCTTTCAAGGATTGAGAACTCTTGAAAAGAATTTAACATATCAGTTGGAACCCTGAGTTTGCCCTCCAGTTTTGAGAACATTTGAAATGTTTTGTTCTTCTTTAGTAAACGGTCTGCTGTTTTCATCCAAATAAAACCTATGTTATGTTTTTGGGTTTTTTTTCAGGTCTTGGTCATCTCATTTCCTGCATTCTAATCAATGGGGCCCAATACTTTAAAAGAATCAGCGAGTCTGGTATCAAAAAGATGTGCAGAAACATCTTTGTCCTTCAACAGAACCTCACCAACATCACCATGTCCAGAGAGGCCGACCTCGACTTTGCTAGGTAGCTCTTCCTCATTTTTTTGTATTATAAGGAAGTGTTTTATAAAAAAAGAAAAATAGCTTACCTTTCTTCAAGGACTGAGACAGCAAAGGTGCAGTTGCAGTTACACACTATAAAAACTTCAAGACATATAAGGGGCATTTGGAGATCTTCAACATGGGTAGTACTCAGTTTCTGTATTCAAAGCTTTTAGAGATACTATAATTTTTAAACTCCTACAGTATGACTTCCTGTTACTTCAGTAGGTGGAGTTTTGGGTCAGAATTTCTTTTGACATTTCATGATGTAAATATAATATATAATTTTTCAAAGACCCGAAAGAAACATTGTCAATGCCCGACAGAGGGTCAAGCAGCCTGTCAGCAACACTGTGTTTTGTGTCCAAGACATTGTTTGTGAATCTGTCATCTATGTGAGTGAAAGGGTCATGCAAAACATGACGAACTGAGAGAGTCCTCAGGTTCGGGAAGATTCTCATCAATTCTTAAGTGTTTTGTAAGGGAAGTAGAAGAGATTGCAGGGACAGAAGTTGGTTGAAATGAGCATGTATAATATGCAGCGATGTCAGGAGAAAGATAAAGATAAAAGTTGAGGAAGGAACATTAAATATTAATTTTAAAATTAACAGCCCGAAAATTCACTGTGATATGTTGTAGGGTTAATTAGCTTCTTTCAAAATCCCTTAAAATGTGTCACATTTTTTTAGTGCTTTGGTGTTTGTCTGCCAGCAGAATTTGGGCATTATTATTTATCCAATTTGGTATAAATGCATTCCAAAAAACAAACTAAAGAGGTAAAGTGTAATGACCTGAACTGTTGTGGACTGTACCGGATGTGGAGGTGATTAGCATGTTATTTCTTCCTCCTGTCAGCTTTGATTACGGTGGAATGGGGGTGATGGCTTTTTGTGCCTTTTCTCTCTTTCTCCTACTCTCCTGATTACGAGGCGTGGGCAGTGTGGATGTGTTGATTGGGAATTGCAAAGCTCATTGTTTACACATTCATAGGTTTTTGGATTGGCCGGCCTCCGGCTCCTAGATACAGACTCTCACAAACGCAAACAAAACCCTCACATACACACACCTGTAGTGTAGCCCTAACTCCCACACATGCAACACATGCAAAAAGTAATAATCACCACACAGCAGCATAT
>CAEFZX010031060.1:0-60310 GCA_903066825.1 Alfaro cultratus | reverse complement strand
TTTTCTATGATAAATCTTTTAGGAAGTAAATCAATTTTTATTAGAAATCAATTGATTAGATTTTTAAAAAATACTGGTTTATTTAATCGTATTTAAATTATTTATGCATGTGTTTGTATGCAATTGCATACAGAAACATGCAAATATATATGAGTGTGTGTGGATGTGAATTGCACATTCATGCATATCATTGAGGCGTGTATTTTTAATTCCCTCTGGGATTATTGATGACCACACTCCAGTCTGGTAGGTGGCGGTAAATGCACCTTAAGTTGGTTGCCATCCGCCAATAAAAATCAAAAGAAGAAGAAGAAGAAGAAGCGCCTGAGCCGGCGCACTTTAACCACAAGACCGTGCGTCGGCGCTGATGGCGGCCAGCCGTACTGCGCAGCTTTACTACGCATACCCGGAAAAATAAAGAGGCAAAGAACCTAGCAAAGCATGGATAGAAAGTTCAACATTGTCTCTTGACCAGTAAGTGTTTTATTAATGGAAACTCAATTAATTCAACTTCGTTTATTAACGGTAGCTGTTAGTGTCCGTATGATATGTTACAAACCAACACAAACTGAGACGGTTTTCATTTAGAAATTTGAGCTCCAATTAAATGTGGTGCTGTTTTTGTGTCTCATAGCTTAACATGGACATAGCATACGACTTAATCAAGTCACATTAAATATTAGTGCAGATTATTGAAGCACACCATCCCTTTAATAGACCCAAAGGCAGAAAAAAATATATGTAATTGTTAAGAGTAATCAGAAAGTCAGTATAATCCTTGGAACATTTGAAGAGTGATGTAAATAAACACATCATAATACTCATTATTTCGTCCTAGACAGAATGTTGCCTTTACATGAAGTGAATAAAACAACCTCAGTTTGGATAATAAGAGGAGATTTCTTAAATAGGATGGTAATCTGAAAGAGTACATGCAGTAATGGTCAAAACCAGCTGACATTATCTGCTCTGTCCAGAGCGTGTTGGACTTCTGCCAGACAAACCTTTAAAGTCAGTGTTGCTATATGGGTGGTATGAGCTGGTCAGGTCTAAGTCCAGCAACATAAATTAAGGACAGTAATATAGCCGGTAGATGTGAAGAATGACAACAAATAATATTTGGTAGCATTACATTTAGCAGGACAGTTTTGTTATTTGGTTCTGAGTCGCATTCGTTTTCTGTCTGCAAAACACTGACCTGTCAGACAGAAAAGCGTGAGACTTTTTTGCTCTTTTAAAATATGATGAACTTTAGTGTAATTTTAAAATGTAATTATCATGCTTCTTCTTCACTTGAGCTGGTGGAAGCCATGAAAGGTCGCAGTGGCAGAGTTGGAAGAACTGTGAGAAAGAGGAAACGGAAACGTGAACAATCCGTCCGTTCAGGTAGGAAAAGAGTCACTGCAGTAAACTGATTCATCATAGAAACAGAAACACTCCTCATTTCCCTCTGACGTTCCAGTCTCTCTAAGTCATCAGCCGCAGTACATCAGGCTTATGCGGTTTCTCCACCGGAGAGGATTCAGCTCAACTCTGCTGCAGCCTGCTCTGTTCTCTGGTGCGCCTGGCTGTTGGATGAAGTTTTATTTTATTTAGCATATTTAAAGGAGAGCTTCAGAAATTTATTTACCTCTTGTTTACAATGATGCAACCTGACAGTTTGTGTTTGTTTTCCTTCAGACACAGGCAGAGGCCTGCAGACTCTCCAAGCTATAATGGTACTGTTTTAATATGTTTGTAATACTATAATTTCCTTGCAATTTAAATAATCTAGAACAATTTCACATGTTTTCATTGTACAATCTTAAGATGGGGTGTTTTTGAAGATAGACTGAGATGAAATATATTCTAATTGTCAAGTAGAAGAAAAACGATACTTGGCTTCTTTTTCTTCAGCCTCCTAAACAAACAGTTGCCTTCAAAAATCAGCTGATTAGTGTGGAGGACCAAAACTGACACAATTAAAATGTTGCTCATCAGCCAGGGGAGCTGGTTGTTTCTCTGCCAGAATCCTGTCTACTCACAACTTCCACCGTTCTCGGTAGCTACCTGGGAGAGTACATCAAGAGGTGAAGATGCAAAATTGCTAACTTTGTCATAAATGGGGGGATTTTATTTGCAGTTTGAATCTTTATCTTGTCTGTAGTTGGAAACCCCGCCTTTCTCCTCTCTCGGCACTTTGTGTTTTCCTGGTGTGTGAGCGCCAGCGTGGGGAGGCCTCTGATTGGTTCCCGTACATCAACGTGCTGCCCAGCTCTTATGCCTGCCCGGCGTATTTCTCAGACGAGGTGGTAGACGTCCTGCCGGCCGGTGTGAGGAGGCGGGGCTTAGCACAGAGGGAGGCGGTGCGTGAGATGCACTCCTCCAATCAGGAGTTTTTCAGGTGAGTTGAGCTTCGTTTTCTGTTCAACTTTGGGATGCTTGATTTCGCAGTGTGTTGGTCTATACATGACAACCCAGTAAAATACATTGGTGTCTGTAGTTGTAGCATATTAAAATGTGACAGTTAAAGGAATATCAGTGGTTTTGCAAACATCTGTGTTTGTTGATCTGTACAGGACTCTGCAGCCAGTTCTGAGCCGACCTACAGAAGACGTGCTGACTTATGAAGCTCTGAGGTACACAAACACACTGATGGTCACCAAACCTGCATCGGTTTGCTATTTCAGCTGTTCTGGCTCCTTCAGGTGGGCGTGGTGCAGCGTAAACACGCGCTCTGTCTTCATGTCCCGGCCGTCCAGCTGCTTCCTATCTGGACCTGATACTTACGCTTTAGCTCCCTTCCTGGACCTCCTCAACCACCGCCCTGATGTCCAGGTAACTCGGACATTTTCAACATGAAATCACTTTTGATTTCATGTCGATACTCGTTTTCCATCTGAACCATATTCATAGTTGAGTTTATATCATCTTTTCCCACCAGGTGAAAGCGGGATTTAATGAACAGACAAAATGCTATGAAATCAGGAGTGTCTGTGGTACACCGCGCTACGAGCAGGCATTCATTAACTATGGTTCCCATGACAACCAGCGCCTGCTTTTGGAGTACGGATTTGTTGCCATGAATAATCCACATAGCGTCGTGTATGTGGAACCAGGTAAATCGTAAACATCAGTAGAAGGTCTGGGTGTAGTCAAAGGCAGTGTCACATAATAAATAATAGGTTTTGTATAAATCAACCTCTATTTTTAAATTTTGGGTGATCAGCTAATACTTGCCTATCAAACCCATCATCCCACTGATCTTATCAACTTCTGCAAGTATCTAAAGATCCACTACTGAGGGATTTTTTGCTATATTTAGTGACTTTGCAGACAAAAACATCAGTATCGGCCAAAAGGTAAGTGATCAGTTGGAAAAGTACAATGGGTGCACCCCTACTTGTTTTGTAGTCTGCTAAGACAATGATATAATAATAATATCTTAATACATATAATTAAAGTAAAAGTTCTTAATGGAATAAATTTTGCACAACATCCCAAAAATGCTAATCTTTTACTTTACTCTCAGACTTACTGTGTGACATTTTAAGAGGTGAGAAGAGTTTGGATGAGAAGATGAAGTTCCTCAGAGATAATCATTTGCTTGAGTAAGTGTGCCATAAACGTTTCCATATTTCATTCCTACGTTGACTTGTTCAACTGGTTTACATTGTTTCATGAAAAAACTGTAACTCTCCCTCCTACGAAAGCAAAACACTGACAAAGCTTTTAAAGAATTCCACCAAAGTGGGTGGAGCAGCACTGTTACGGTTTTAGATTAAATATTGCCAAACTAAACAAATGTACACAAAAATGTTAAATTTTGCTCAGAAACAATCAGACTGAACCCTAAATAACCTATTTAGACAGTAAACTTTGAAGAAGCAGATATTAAAAGATTTTTTTTAACAAACTTTTCTTTATTTCTCGTCCTTCCTGACAGGAATCTCACCGTGTCCAGTGACGGTCCCAGTTGGAGGCTGATGGTGGCTCTCAGACTGCTGTCTCTGCCACAAACACTGTAGTATGATGACATTTTCATCTGCCAAACAAATTTCATCCCACAGGGTGTTGGTGCATTCCCGAAAAGTCTTAAATTTATGTATCTAAAATTAATGCATTGGAATGTCATAAACACATTTTTAGAAATGAATTTGGCCTTAAATATGCTAACAAAATATAAGACTTCTGATTATAGCATAGTCTTACATATACTATGTAGATGTTTTTTTCTTTGGGACTTTTCTGTCGAACGTTTGAGTCGCTCACAGACATCTCCATTGCTTTCTGTGACTCAAAGCAGTTGCAGCTACTGGTAACTAGCTGCTAATATACCTTTGCTATGTACTGTATTTATAGTTAGCAAAGGTAAGTGATAGGTTTCACTTGCCAGTGATGGAAGCAAGAAGCTATCTGGCTTTTCTGCATATATCATGGATAAAAAAGCAACCTAGACGTTTTGCCTCTACCATGGGTAAGTGATAGCTGTCTAGCTTTTTTGTGACATTAGTCTTAATTTTCATTCATAACAGTCTTAAAAAATCTTAAATTTGAGTTGATGGAACCTACATAAAATCTGTCCCAACAAATGTGGTCTTTCAATCACACTTGATCAGCTTTCTTCTTGACCCAGCTTGTGTGCTAAGTTTTGGTTATATTTGTGTTTTTCAGCCACCTATGGAGGCCAGCGCTGCTCGGTCAGGTTATTGATGAAAAGACAGAAGTGAGAAGCAAACAAACAGCCAGGACTTTATGTCAACAGCTGCTGAAAGATACACACATAGCTCTGGAGAAGGTGCACATAAACACAAATCAAAGTATTTCCTGGAATAAAAATGGGACTGAAATGTTTCATCTTTCTGTGTTTAGATCTCCCAGCTCCTGGGTCAGTGTGGGGGGCCAGTCAGGGAGCAGCTGGAGGTGGTGAGGGAATTGCGCCAGGAGGAGAGGTGGATCTTGGAGAGCTGTGATACAGCTCTGAAAGACGCTGTGACTCAAGAAGAAGAGACGTCCTCATGCAAAGCAAACATTGGAGCGATGAGCTGACACCTTACCGGTCTTCTGTTCACACAGCTGTTGAATCACCTGCCAATTCTGATTTGGCTGAAAAGTTGCTAAAAGTCTGAAAATCAGGCACAAAGTGTTTGGTTTTGTGGATGTGGATAAGATCAGTTTCTCATGTAGAAGTCGGCCGACCACCAGTCTCCCAAAATTAATGATATATGGGCCAATTTAACGGTGCACCCCAAAGAAGAACCATCAGCTTTCATCTGTGGAGCTTCATCACAAGACATCACAAACTCTTTGAAAGTGCCTTTCAAAAGTATTCATATGCCTCGAACATTTTTTGAATAAAACTTTTGAAAGAACGTAAACAGCCATTTTCCTACAGCAGACACTTCCTCCTCTAATTCCTCACATGCAATTTTATTATATTACCAACATAGTTTAAACAAATATCCAGAACAAAAGATGCATTTCTTTCTTGAAATCTGTTAAAAAGAACATTGATTTAATAATGATTATTTCTTATTTATTTCCATGTGGAGAAATCTTGAAATACTGCTCTTTTAATGGGTTCAAACACTGTGCAGTTCACTGAGGTGTTGACTCTGGAAAAAAGAGCTTTTAGACAACAGTGTAATTTTTAAACAACTATTCACGACTTCATTCCCACTGTGAAGTAGGTAAAAGATTTGGACCCAGAACTGAATGAGATTTTCTTTTTCTTGCTTAGAGCTGAACGACGGCCTTTTTCTTGGGATGACGCTGGACAGTCTCCATGGCAACTGTGGCTTCATAGAGAGGAACGGCTTCCTCTGTCTGAGGTCTGCAGGGAAGAGAAGCCAGATGTGATTATGTTGAACATCAGTCAATGTTTTTTGATATCTTATATATCAGGATAAAATACACAAATGTCATGTTTTTCAAAGTTACCTGAGAACTCCAGCTGACATCTTCTCCACAATGTCTTTTAGAATATCTAAGAACAGCTGTTAAAGACTTTATGTACAGTCCAAGTCAGAAGTTTACATATGCTAATTATTAATTTTTGGCCTTTAAGAATTCAGTTGAACAGCTTTCTGAGGGTGGAATGCTTTCACAAGAAATTCAATCTTTTTGCTTTTTTTTCCTTTTCAAACAGGACCTAGCCTTTTAGATAAAATCCACAATAAATTCAAACTTGTTAAGCCAATTATTGTTTTTAACTTTAACAGGTTAAACTTTCTATAATACCCCCTGCAAAGGTGTGAAAGCATAATACTAGCATGCAAGCATGAGCAGAAAAACAAACAAAAAAAAACATTGGCGAAAAGAGTTAGGTTATTTAATCCTGTTCAGGTTAGCACAATTTCTGATAAGAAATGCGAGTTAGTGTTTGCAATGAGCAGGAAGCTAGTGAGGTGGAAACTAAGGGTCAAAAGCGTGTGTGTTCGATGACATGCTAAAATCACAGTGATATCTAAGGTTTTCTTTTCCGCTATCAACATCCAAAAATAGCCATCTTTCAGGCAGCGGTCTCATGTAAATCTGGCCTGAGGTTGGTTGTTGTACAATCCTTTCACTGTGACCTGCAGGTCACACTCTGCCTCAGTTATCCACAGTGTTCCCCAATGTTCAGTACTCTGATACCTTCTCTTCATTCATTATATACTACCCCTTGGACACATTATCCACCAACATGGACTTATGCCAATGACACACAGGTATACATCTCCACCAAATCCATTACTCTAGCCATCATTACCAATTGCCTGACCGATATCAAACTCTGGATGGACACTAATTTTCTAAAGCTCAACAGCAACAAACAGAACTAGTCATTACCAGTCCCAAACCCCTACTACTATCTTCCTCTACCTCACTCACCACTCAGATATTTGGCCGCTCCTTAATAACTTCAAGACTCAACAACAGCAATAGCGTCCTTTATGGACTTCCCTCTATGCATCTGCAGTATATCCCACCTACCCACCCCATTGCAACTCCTCCTCAAAACAACAGGAACTCTGACTCTCTTCCTACCTTCAAATCATTACTCAAAGCTGGCCTATCCATCATAATCCCCTCAAGTTTCAACTACTGTTCCTTGTAAATTGCTATATAATTTTGATGTATTATTATAAGAGAATGGTTCAAATGAATAATTAAAAACCCAAAATAATTATGAGATGAATGCAGATGATGAGTAGAGGCTGTAGATGTGAGGACAGGATACGGAGGTACCGTCCTTGCTGAGCCGATGAGGTCGTCCAGACCTCAGGGTTGAGGAAAGACACGGAGGCGGATTTTAAATGCAGTAACCTGCAGTCTGGAGGATCCAGCTGCAGACAGAACAAACATTTCATAACATGTTTATGTAGAACTTTAAAGTCTAAACTAACAGGAGTTGCCTGGATTTGACTGTAAGCCTGTTACCTGCAGGTTTTTGTGGGAGGTGACCCAGTGCCCTCCCACTCCGAGCACACTGATGATGTCATGCTTATGGGGGAGTAATTTCTTATCTTCCTCCTCCTCTTCGTCTCCGTGGAGACAAACTTTAAAGAAAATAGGCCTATGTTTCATTATTAAAATCATATTTTAAACAAAGACATGGTCATCCTGAAGTGTATTTTCAGTTCACCTCCAGAATCCACAACTATATCCACTCCCAGTCCTCCGGTCTCCTCCAGAACCACCGACAGCAGGTCCGATGATCCGTTGTGCACCGGAATGACTCTGGCTGTATGAACAAAAACAGAACCGCATAAAACACTGAAGCACTCTGGCTGATTCTACAGTTCAGCATTCTCTACATCCTACAGTCCTACCCAAACATTTTGGCACAAATGTTTTGATAACAGGCAATAAAAAAGAATAAGAAACTTTTGGCTATACTAGTTAAAAGTTTACCAGCATACAGTATCTGATTCTCTCCACAAGGTGGCACCAAATTTTACATTTAGCACATTTCCATCTCTGGGCTTCATACATAAAATAAATATTAGGTATTTTCAACAACTAACTTGTTGAAAATAAAACAAGTTAGTGTGTCAGAAGACATGAACAAAAGGCACACCATTAGTTTTGTCAGACATTAGCAATCCTGTAGAGAAGCAGGCATACAGATACATCTGAGAAACATTTGGGTATTCTGAAAACCGTCAATGTTTTTGTTCCTCATTTCAGAAAATGAAACTCAAATTTTATATAAAGTGAAACATTTCAAGCCTTTATTTGACATAATTTTGATGACTTAGAAAAATAAAAACTCCAAATTCATTGTTTTGGAAAATTGTAATGTTACATAATGATAATTTAAAAAACGCTTTTGAGATAGTGAAGATTGTTGACTTGATCAATGTCAATACCAAAGAAGCTGGATAGTCACACAGTTCTGTAACTAAGCATATTCATGGAAAGTTAAGTGGAAGGAAAAAGTGTGGTAGAAAAAGAACCATCAGTAGCAGGGGTAACTGCAGCAAACATTAAAATTACATTAAATAACGGACTGAAACATTTCATTCAGTGTGCAATAAGTCTACGTTAACATAAAAGTGTAACTTTCTAAAAATAAGTAAAAACTATTGAACTATTTCACAAAATTCAAATGTTTTGAGATGTACTTGTAGGGTTTTAAAGCAAAAGACAGAAAAATATCTCACCTACTAAAGGATCCTGAATGCCTAAGGAAAATATGAAGGAGAGAAAAGAAGTGAAGGAAGCAAATACACAGCTTGAAAGTGAAGGAGGAAAATCAGCAGTTGACAGCGACAGGAAGCTGAATTAAAAGACAGGAGGTGTGGTCGTCAACGCAGTGGGGGATACAAACCGACGCTGGGCCGAAGCTGCTCCAGGAAGGCCTGTTTCTGCGGCGAGTGTGACGTGGTGAGGACCTTGACCCCGTGGTAACAGGCCAGCTGGACGCACATGAGGCCGAAAGGCTTCACAATTACAGGAGATGAGACCGTTACTAAACCATACCGTCCCGACAACGCAGATCACCCTCAGATTGACTATACGTACGCTGGACCCGTCCATCACCAGGAGTGTGTGTCCAGCTGCCATGCGGGCGTGTGTGTGTAGGGCAGTGTAGGCACAGACGCCGTCACGCAGAGCTCCCACCGCACACAAAGAGCTGACCTTCTCTGGCTTTTGAACTGCAGAGAACAAACAAAAATATGCAGGCTTTACCATGCTTTGCTAAGATACTCACATCCCTTAAACATTTTTTTTTTATTTTCAATCACATTGGGAATTTTTTGTGGCTGAACATGAGAAAGCAGATCATTTTGAAGTGGAAGGAAAATAATGCATGGTTACACCAGATGCTTTATCAGTCCTGAGCTACTCTATGTGTGTAACACACCAGCTATCATTAGCATTTGTAATTAGCTTACATCATACCGGTGTTATTTTGGCTAATGATTTTACCTTACAGGAGTACCAAACTGCAAAAAAATAAATGTGGATTTTGAAATGCAGAGTGGTATTTAACGGTAATAAAGCTTTATCTATGTGAAAGTAATATCAGCTGATTGCCTTGTGTCATATCATTTAGTTTGTATTATTAATGTTACTTTAAACATATACATACAGTTTATCGTGTTAGTTTGGTGCTTTTGCGGCCCTCTGGTGGGCCTTGGACTGGCACTGCATGGTGACATACACACATAATCTTTCCAGTTTTGAATATTGGATTGAGATTTGTTCCTTGGTCTTCATAATGCTGTTCTCTAACAAACTTTTCAGGCTTTCACAGAATAGCTGGATTTATACAAAGATTCAATTGGACTCTATTTACCACTTTGGTGGCTTCTGAAGGCAAATAATTTTAATTACGGCAGTAGTGATCACTGCTAACCAAAGAGTTAAGTTCCGCTAACCATAAACTATAAACCATAAAAATTTGTTGTACTCACCCTAAAGCGCTATGCCAACAAGGTATTTAGCAGAAGCTAGTGCAACAGTGCTAAACAAACATGGCATTCAGTGAAAGCTGGATTAATACTCTATACCAGCGCAGTAATTAGCAGAAGCTAATGCTAAAGCGCTATACCAACACAGTATTTAGAGGACACCAACGCTAAAGTGCTTCAAAGTATGAGAATGAATACAAATAACTACTTGAAAAATTCTTAACAGATGATTTCCAAAACGTAAACACTGATGTCCAGCTTTACTCAACTGAAAGCTTGTAAAACAACCAAGCACTTTAGAATTTATTCAGAAAAAATTATTTAGGGAAGTTTAGCATGCTAAACATTTTCAAAATTAGCAAAATAACTAAAAAAATAATAATAAATTGCTTCAACTGCACTGCACATTATCAGAAGTGTGCCCACCACTGATTCAGAAGTGTCTGAGTGTCCTTATCCATATGCATTTGATAATAATGCAGTAATTTATGTTGGTCTATCACATAAAATCCAAATAAAAAAACACTGAAGGTTTTACAGTAGTTGTAATGTGACACAATGTGAAAAAGTTCAAAGCATGCTAATACCTTGCAAGGTACTGTTTATGACAAGCATTAGGATTTCTGGAAGTCAATAACAGGTAGAATTTCCTTACTAGTAAATGTTCCATTTACCGATGCCCTTTCTCAGGTACTCTATGTGGAAGTGCTTGGGTTATAATATCTGATGTCTCAGACCGGATGGAGTCTCTGGGCTCGAGGTGCTTTCAGTCCTCTGTCAAACCGCCAGCTGAGCTTCACTTTAGATTTTAAAGCACCAAGAGTGCCAATGAAAGATGGACGAGGAGCCGTTTCATAACATCCACTTATCCCGCGGCCTTTGAACGCAGCCAAGAGGACAATCTGGCAATTTATGTATAAGCTGCCCTCCTCTCAGCCTGTGTTCTACAGACTCCTTATAGCAGATTTAAAGTTAAAAAAAAAGTTCATTAGTGCATTTACCTATATAGTACTCATCTATGTCAATGACTTCACAGAGTCCAGAACAAGGTGAGTTCAGAGGAAGAACTCCTGGAGAATGAAAGAAGGAAAAATTATGACTAAAAAGTAAACTCAAAAAACAAAAACCACAACACTACATAGGAAACTAAAACCAAAAAGTAAAATGGCCTATTTTTGAAATAGAATATGTTTTATTGATCCCCATGGGAAAATTGCTTATTTGTTGACAAGCTACTTCATCCAAGGTGTTAAGTATTAATAATAAAAATATAACCATAAGCAATAAAAATGTATGAAAACTAAAGTATGTAAGCTGAACATAAAAAAGATTTGTGGAAAACTGAATCCTCAACAAGCAGAACTGGAGCCGCAACAATCTTCTACAAAGGCATCACAAATATTCAGATGACACAGAATCATTATGAATTAAAGTATTTAATTTCTTCAATTATCTATGTAAACGTTTACATAAACAAATGTTATTTTTATAGGTTTAGTGAGAATGAAACAGCTGGTTTAGCTAAACCAGCTGCAGTGCAGACTTTGGGTAGGAGCTAAATGTGGGAGGAGTCAAATACTTGACCATTTCCATATAATCTGCTTTTGATTCCCTTTTAACCCAGTTAACCCCTGACCAAACCACATTACTTTGAACTCAAAGTAATACTGCACATTTTAGATCCGATCTGATATGAAGATCAGTATTATATAATCAGATATGATTATAATGATTATTATGATTATTATATAATCAGATATGATTCTCCAGTATCACCAATCTGATAACATGCTTTTACTCCCATTTAATTATTTTTGTTAAAACCTTGGACAGATGATGGACAAAGTTTATAGTTGTCTGCAAAATATTTTAATAACATAGTAACATTATAAACAAACAATAGAAAAACAAAAGTGTGCATTTTTTCCTAAATAAAGAACAAAAAAAATCATATGCTATCATTTTCCCTTTTATTCCTCACCCAACTTTAACAGGCCAAGTTTCATTTAAAAGCATTTCTCACCTACAACCTCGTCCTCTGGCTGAAAGAAGGTCACTTTGGGTCCAACTATGGGGGAAAAAACACAGACTGAGCATTTAAATTTGTGGACAGAAAGCTCCCTCAGACCACAAATATGTGTGTTTGTGTATAATGTAAGATTTGCTCAGTAAACACAGTTTGATACCTTGAAGGACGACGCCTGCCACCTCTCTGCCAACAGGAATGAAATCCCTCTGGATCCCCACTTCCTGAATCAACTTGAGGAAGACAGATAAGTTACTGTACTGCTGATTAATTCAGCCATTAATGGTCAAAGACTAATTAAAAAAAAAAAAAAAGTAGAAAAACAAAAGTAATTGATATCTATTAGGGACCAAAGGGATACCAAGCAGTGTGTCAACTTACTTTTCGTCTTTCTCCTAATTGATGAATGAAATCATTTCAAAACTGGTTTTTGTATTTGTTCAGCTAATCTATACTCAATATTAACATTTGTTTTATGATTAGAAACATTTAAGTATGACAAAAAAGTAAAAACAGAAATCTATCTATATGGGATCAACCACTTTTCACTGTATTTCAGTGAATGAAGTCGGAATGAATCTGTGAGGATTTGGATTTTCAGTTTATTGAGTCTCTGTGTTGTCATGGCTACCCCTTGATTGTTCCCAGCTGTCCCTTGTTACTCTGATTACTCCTTGTGTATTTAACCCCACCTGTGTCACCTGCTCCCTGCCAGACCCTTGTCATTTGTGGTGAGTCTCTAGTTGTGTGTCCTGTTCCAGTGTCTGAGTTTCCTTGCCTCATTGCTCACTTGTGATGCCTGGATCTCTGTTCAATATGATCACCATTAAAAACATAATTTACTCTACAACCTGGCTCCACTGCATCTATCCTTCACCACCAGTACAGCAAATCACAACAGAATCATTCTTATGTTTTTTTCTCCCTATTTTTCTTTTGCAAAATATAACCCCAAAACACAAGTAAGATTTAAATGGCATTCCTTGCTCTCAGCAAGGGATGCAGTCTTGTTTGGAGGTGTGTGCACTTGGAGAGAACAAACATTTATGAACAAGCAAGTTTCCACAAAACTTACAGTAGCTTCTCATCCAGTACTTTATAATTGAATTTTTTTTTTACCTTGAAGTCTAGAGGGCTGAGTCCACATGCCTTGACCTTCATTCTGACCTGATGGCTGCCTAAAACATCTGGGAGAGTCTGGAGAAAAACAGAAACATGCCAGTTAAAGATGCTTGTTGTGCTCAGACAATAACAAGATACCTGTTTATCCTACAGTGCCAGTGTGAAGTCTACATACACTCACCAGGGGGTGTAAAACTTAATTTGGGGATATCAATCTTTTTATTTTTACAGATTAAATTTAAATAATACTGCAGCCAACAGAATTTTACTAAAATTAAAAATAAATTAGGAGCCGTAACGTCAATTTATAGTGATTTTATACAGTGAAAAATATACATACACCCCACAGTAGTATTTGGTTTAATTTTCCTCATCAAGTTACAGTAGCCTCTAGTATCAATCAGCTAATGAGATCAAATATTGGTACAATAACAAATGATAGTTCTAGAAGTTTTACAGTCTTAATAGAATAATTTGCATTTAACTTTCCCAGCAAATGTGCCAGTAATATTTGTTTTGATCGTTCAGCTTTTTCGTTTTACATCATTTTTTACCCAAACGCTCTTTGTGCAAAAAGATTTTTTCCCCTTTATTTTAATACCTTTTGCAAAATATGATCCCCCCAAAAAATAGTGCGTCTTTAAAAAAAAAAAAAAAAAAAAAAAAAAAGACAAAATTATTTAGTAGCCATTTAACAAACATTTAATTTGTTTTGTGCCTCTAAGCAGTATTTTTGTTCCTGGGGTGAGGGCAAACATTGCTCTTTGGATTGTAAAAATTGCAGACCTAGATGAGGATGAACACATTCATTCTTATTTCCTCAGAATCCCTTCCTCTTTTAGTGATGCGCCAGCAAAACAACCCCACACCATGATTCTCCCACCACCAGGAACATTGGTTAGAAGGAACAGGAACAACCGAGGAACAACCAAAGCTTTTTAGTGCGCTGAGATCTGCATTATTAATAGGCTAGTGTATGAATTTAAAGCCCAACTCACCGTTTCCTGAATAACAAACTTGGGCTCAACGTCGCCCTCTGCAGCTCGGCCGTATAAACCTTTCATGTCGCCCCGAATTTAATTCATGAACAGAAACGTCGATCAGAACCCTGCAGCTTTATCTAAATCAGAAGCAGAAAACACAGATGCTGCTTTTCACGTCCTGTTTGATTTGATCAGCTGATCTCTTCTTCTATTGCGGCGGCAAACTAAAGCAATGACAACACCTCCCTCTGCCGGAGAACGCAGCAAGTACAATTTATTGATGCATTTTAAACTTCCAGGAACCTTTAATAAGCTATTAATAATCCTCAAAAATAGTTCCCATAGTTTTGAAACTGTAGAACTATTTATTTTTATACAATTTGAACCTTTCCATAATGTGCATAGTAAAGACAGACAATTTCCACCCCAGCTTAATAACTACAAGTGACATTTGGCTGCAGACCATCATATGTGTGAATCAGAAGATGGACTAACTTCAACCACACAACCTCAGCATTATGAATATATTGCTACTCACCAGGCACAGGAAAACAAATGCATTCAGTAAGTGATCAATGGTGAATGTGACCAATGTGTTGTAATTGTAATAGTACAATTACAAGTCCAATTATTAAATTCTCTCCGCTTTTTATTCCAAGTGTCAGTAAATAAATTTGCGAATTTACACAGAATAATCTAATTCGGCGTTTTCTGTGTTACATGGTACTTGGTATGTACTACTACATACATAAAACAGGACATCGCAGCTAAAATAGAAATCCGTCAATCAACATTTTCGGTTTCTTATTAGGCCGAAAAATGAACTAAAACTTACTTTACATTAAAATTACATTTTGTTTCCGTATCCATAAAAATGATATTTTTCTGGGTTTTGTTTAGGAAATAACGGACTTAAGGAGCGCTTCCAATCCCCTTGTTTTACTATATTTATATGGTTCAGGCGAAGCCAAGGCTCTCGCGATATCGCTTTATACCTTCCAAAAATCCAAAAATCGACGAAGTCTCGCGATATTTGCATGGCGTTACCCCATTTTCCAGCTGTCCCTCACTCGGTCGGGATTTCTGAACCACGGGAGAGTCACCGGAAAGGCTTTTGGTGATAAACCGCCGCATTTTGGGAGAATACATCACAATTTATGGTTACACAGACACACAGAGAGATACTTTCTATAGCTCTTAAGGATGGAAGCTGAACTATGAGGTAAGTAGAGACTGTAGAGAGTGGCTGATGTGAAAGAATGTCTCTCAGCGGGCTGAGCTTAGCCTGCATGCTAATTCTACTGATAACGGTCGGTTGGCCAGTTTCTCGTTTACGACAAGAAGTAGTTTACTAGTTTAAACGCTAAATTGTCATATTCGCTATTTTAGGCCGTGCCTGATATATATGTTACGACGAGAACAAGGTTGTAACGCGCTCACAATCATGGAATTAGCCAGTATGCTAATGTAAAATCACTGCATCTCCTCTGTGACCCCCGTAACACTAACCGGAGTTACTGATGGCTAACCTCTGGCTCTGACCACGTTACTCTATTGAAGAGGGAAAATGTGTGGATTTTTTCAGAAGATATATTGTCTGTACTAATCCTCCGTTCGCAAGCATAAATAATGATGTTAGTCTCAGCTGTCAAATCCAAAGAAAGCTCCGAAAACCTTCTTAAAACAAAAAAAAGAAGCTATTATAGGGGTTTAAGACCATTTGTGAATAGAACCGAATGAAAAGAGGAAGCGAGAATCCGTTCTGGTACTATAAACGCTCCCCCCTCACAAGAGAGCTGGGTACACTCCCTTTAAGCCTCACCGATGTGTAACTTCATGAGGTTCATGGGGGATAGGAGGCTTACAAAACGGAGTCGGTCAGAGCTGGTCTCCATGGTAACGCGGATGCTGACAGTTCTGTTGAAGGTTGGGGGGCAGGGTGACAGGGTCCCAATCAACTAGACGTGGGACAAAGAGTTTCAATGTGAAGCACTGCTTCACCACTGCATTGCTGTTGATATATTTTTTAAAAATTATAATTATTGCTGCACAAAATTAGAAAGGCACCGATTTTGTAGGTCATTCTCTTTCTCTTTTAAGAATAATAATTTTAGAAGTTATAAGAGTAGCTTTCAAAATATGCTCATACGCATCCTGCTATGAGCAGCCATAATTATTTATATTAAGAGTAGAGGCAATGTCACACTGTGTGTGTGAGGAACAGTTGCTACAATGGTTACTACTGTTTTGCAAAATGAAGAAAAAAATTTTTCATTTCAAACGCTCTTCATCATCTTACTTTAACTATTATATGATTATAATAGCTTTCAGACTACATTTATAACACCCTTGGCACCTTTATTGAAAAGAAGTGAAAGGACATCAGATTTATGTAGCACTTTCCGACCCTCAAAAGGTTCTCAAAGACACTTTACATTATGTGTAAAGCGTCTTTATTATGTTTAATGAAGCCTGAGGGGTCTCTGTGGAGATATTCACAGAATTTCTGAACCGAGATTGAACTCTCCTGTTCATATCAGATCAGTTCATAGGTACTTATAAATCCTGGAGGAAAATTAAATGGAATTGAAGGTTGTAACTCATATTATCCATTCATCCTTAAAGCATCCTTAAAATGTCTTAAATTTATTGAAAAAAGAAGTTAGCCTTAAATATGCTAACCACAGGTTTTGAGGACTAGTTAAGCTCATATATTTTATGAGGTTTTAATTTTTCTGTGGGACTTTACTACTACGCAAATCTTTTAGTTGGATGCAGATGTATTCAGTGCATTCTGTTACTCCAGGTGTTTGTATCTACTGCTACTATCTGCTAATAGCTGACTAGCTTTTTTTATTCCGTTACGGGTAAGTGCAAATTTATCACCACTTGGCTGGGCGATGTTTGTCTTGACCATTGACTCACTTCTGTTGGCAAACCCAATTGATTTATTTGTGGTTTTCTTTTGTACATTTCTGTTGCGATGCACGTCTTATATTTTTTCATGGTGATCTTACAATATTTTAATGTTGAGCTGGTGAAACGTGCAGAAACCCTGTTATTGTCTTTACAATAACAGGTTTTCCAAAACTGCTGTGATCCATCCACTTTCAGATAAGTCACGTAGAGTTCACTTCATCCAAGGTAAAGGAGCCCGTATAATTATGATTGAAAGCAGCTTTTGGCTATCATCTTGGCAGTGTTGCAATATTTATATAAACTATCTTCACAAGGGCTGGTGACAGCCCATCACGCACATCCTGGCTTAAAAGGGAACTTCATACCACAGCATGACTGGAAGTGCTTCATAGTGAGGTAGTTTCTTTCTTTTTAATCTGGTATTTTGTATTTTCCTCTGTATAAAGCTGAGAAAAATCCTTTGGCCAATAAGGGAAAACTCTCTAAACGATGCCTTCCTAATTTTTGCTTAACTGAAGTTGTTCTGCAGTCATGGCAATGGCTCTTCTTTATTTTTTTGAAGTAGTTTTTACAATGTTCTCTGGAAATCTGACTTCTTTGACTTTTCACTGATGGGTTTAGGAAGGCAGTTGACCAACATTTTTTGGATTTTAATCCCTTTTTTTAATTTTTTTACATACATACATGAATAAAGCCTGAAATGATCAAAGTGTCTTTTTTTGTGATTGTTATCATTTGATAGTCCTAGAGCATGACAACAATTGGCTCGTTATTCTGTAACACATTCCATAATAAGTGTGTTTTTCATGGAACTTGAAACATCCACATTTGCTGATGATTTCTTCCTTTTAATTTTTAAAGGAGAGAAAAAAAATCTGAAATTGCATAATTGTTATCACATTTCTTTAAGTTAGATTCAAATTAAAATTGTTTTCTAATAGGAAATTCTCACTTGAAATGATTAGATTTTACATACAAATATATGTTTTTTCCCTTAAATCGGGGCTGCATGGTATCAAGAGACTGTCACTGAGACACTGCTGCTAAAAATTGCATCAACAATAATGTTTGTGACTAATTCCAATTTTATCCACTGATCTTATCACCACAAAATTATGAAAATAAGCCTCTGTCCCCTTTTGCCTAATACCATTGTTGGCAACTTTTTGCAGTGTTTCAGACCCCAAAAAATCCGCATCAGCCAAAATCAGAATCAGTGAGATCGGTTGGAAACGGTGGTCAAATCAGGCTTTTTAAAGATCGATGACTGGCAACAAAGCTGCCAATCATCGATAGCTGTTCTGCACCCTTATGAAGTACAGAAGATAGATTGCAGATAGAAGCCATGATGAGGCAATCCAGATTGCTTTATGAATCAAAAAGGAAAAAAGTTTTCATCCATGCAAACTTTCACAAACATGTTTTAAACATGCCAAAGCCCGCGGTGGCACAGTGTAGTTCTGAGCTAAAACCTATGTCAGCCAGTCAGATTTGTCCTAAACAGCTATAACTTCCTATTAAGTATTAAACATGGCCCCACAAGATTATTTGTATGAACAGATGTATAAATTTAACTTGTTTAAAATAGCACATTATAATATAAACTCAGGGTTCTCCATAGAAAACTTTTTATGCCCAGTGGTAGAGGCTCTAGAGTAGTCATCCAGCAGTTCAGTTGTTCGATCCTAAGTTACTTTATGTACTGAAATTGTTGGTGTGTAGATCTGTAAAGACAGGCATTGGTGCAGAGGTTTGGTCAATAAAAAAACACATCTCCTTATGTGTTCACGTACTGACCATACTATGTTTCCATTGCGCTTCATAATTTAAGAGACTCTTTAACATTGTTACTGTTGTAGAAAAATAAACTATAATAAATAAACAAAGTGTAGGCTGGTAACTCGCCAGGCTTATGATACACTGAGGGAAACCCTGAAACTGGACAATGTTGATTTTGTCAAAACAAGTATGTGAATATACAGTATAAGTACATTATTTGTTGCAAACAGTAATGCATGGTAAATCTCAATTTTCCCATGTAGACCTGTAAAACACAAATACAGAGTTTTCTCTAATCTCCACTTTGGTCTGAGTTTTTATAAATAATAATTTTTAATGATATTAAACTGAATTTTCATGTGGCTGGAAGGATAAATTACATAAAAAGTTATTTGTTTTCAAAGATATTCAGCTATGTGTGAACTATTCCTGAGATGAAGCAGTTGTGCTTCTCTGTCATGGCTGCTGTCATGTCATTAGCCTGATGTGTGTGTTTGTCATTCGTCATTTGACTTCCAGTGTATGTCTATTCCTTATCTTAATCTGCACACTTCCTTTGGCTTTTATTTTGGTTATTTCTGATCAAAAATGTCGTTTTGATGCCTGAGAAGGAGTCATGAAAAGTTCTGTCAGTGCATGTCTGGATTAAGTACTTACTCTTGTTTTCTTCTTTTTTGTCTGAAACGGTTAAGAGACTATCACTGCCACATCATCAGCTTCCTGTGGGGCTGAGGATGGGTGATGAAGCAGGCCATGGGGTGGGTTGAACTTCTTTGTGTCGTTGTCTCAGAGCAACGGAGAGTTGAGTGTGAAAAACTGAGTGTGGTGATGCAGGTATTAATATACCAGCAATGTTATAAATAAGACGTATGTAAGAAACAGTCAACAAATACATTCTGTGTAAGCTAACATATACCTTTTATGTGAATCAAACAGCAATATTTGACTCCAAACCTCTTGCTGTTTTTCCTGTCCACTGATTTTTCAGATTGTCGCTCCTGCTTAGTGGAGAGATGTTTTTTTAAGAATTTCAGTTTAGTAGAGCAAGAAAACAGTTGTTTTGTTCCTAACTTGCCTAAATTCATTACAAATGAAGAATAATTGAGGGGAACGAATATAAACAGGGAGAGAGAAAGGATAGTCTTCTTTTGTGTCCTGTTCTGACAACTGTGTGTACACAACAGACCTACTACGCAGTAACATCCCTTTGCTCTAATTATACAGACTAATCCCACAAATACAAGGCGCTCAGGGGAAACAGAGCATTAAGCCTTCTAGTACACATGTGATACACCTACAATAATGTTATGCATTTTTTGATGTTGGGACTAGGAATGCTAGATATCAATTGGGCTAATATAAAGTCGATTGAGCTTGTCGATTATTTGATTGGCTGCCATTTTCTTAAAAACCAAATTTTGCAGCACATTGGCTGAATGAATGCTATTCAGGTGAAAGTTAAGAACGTAAGTGTTTATATTTCTAAACAGAACCACATAAAGTGCATTTTACATCCCAAACCAGACTTTGTTTGGACCATTTCTATTCCCCATTCTGGTGGTGCCGCCATCTTTAATTCTGTATCAATATTTGGCTGTGCTTAAGGATGACCAGCATCTCCCTCTTCTGGATGGTGACCAAACTACAACATTACATTGGTCTATTTCCAGACAAAAAGTATGCCATATTATTTAAAAATAAAGAAAAATAAAATCCAATAAATCATCAGGTAAAAAAGACAAACATGTCTTTTTCACCTGATGAAAAAGACATGTTTTCATGCCTTGTGATTCTCCAAGAATCACAAGGCAGACAAATCGTTATATTTCAGGGTTTCCCCTCAGAAAACTTGTTAAGCCGAGTGGTTGGGGCCCCAAAGACATGGCATCTCTCTGCTGGATTAAGAGGGACAAACGGGGAGATTTAATTTATGTTGCTTTAGTAGCACTTCCATTTCATGTCTATTAAGCTTTAATAAGCGCCACAGACACTGTTTTGGTTGCCCAAGCTTTATGGGACAAGTTTTTAAGATCTCCGCATGGCTACCCACATTATCTCTGGCGGACTTTAGGTAGGCAAAACATTTGATATGGCGCAGTTTGATGCACCGTGTCACCGCAAAAAATAAAATGAAATAAAATAAAACTAGGGACTATAAGGCGAGCGCAAAAGCTCTTCCATGGGCTGAACCACTGGTCCACTAATGCACAGTCTGACAGAGAACTCAAACTTTATCAGCACACACACAGTCAGTGTGTTGAGACCTAAACGCAGACGCCACACATAATGCTTTGTTCACAAAGATATATCGTCCTCATTGCACACTCAACGCACACCTCTAAATGCAGAGCTATGTTGCAGTTCTCACATTGAGCTTTGCTAGCAGAGCAAAAGTGGTGACTTTTAAACTTGGCTCAGACCTTGATAGATTCTCCAAGAAACAGTCCTCACAGGGGGTTGATATAAATGTCCATAAAGGTGAGCCAGTTTGAGTGAAAGGAGGCGTGCCGCGTGCGCGATCTGTGCCAAGGTAAACTTCAGAGATCAAGCAGAGGAGCCAGTGGTGTGATTGGTGCTCGTTCCCTGTTTAATGCTTTCCTGGGGAAACCCTGTAAAGCTTAAGATGTATCTTGTGTTAAAGTTGACAGAGCTCTTAATATTAAGAGTTTGACACATCGAAACGGCACATAAATTTATACATGTAGTTCCTTAACACTACATTAAAAGAAAGTCTAAGCAGATGATATAATCAAATGGAACCAATTCTTCTCTGCAAGCTCTGTCAGATCGGATAGAAAGCATCTACAAGCAGCAATTTTTAAGCATTTCTACAAATGGGCTTTGACTGGACCACGTCAGTGCATCAAAATACTTTGATGAAACTCATTTCATTGCGTCATCCTGCAGGAAGTTGAGACCCGATCCTTGTCTCAAGTTTTTCAGCCATCACCGTGTTTTTCTACTCCCTTATTTTGTATATAGAGTATGAACATAACTTTTTTTGTTCATACTTCTGAAAGTACTTTTGTCTTCTGAAAGTAATTTTCATAAATATCTCAGCATCTTTTCTGCTGAGTAATTTCCGTATCTTTCAGTTTTTCTACTGCTGCGCAAGTAGAAAATGATCGCTCATCCTTAAGTCAGGTATTGTGTAAAAGTTGACACAAAAGTCAAGTTGTTCCACAAGGAGCTCAGTTCTTTGGGAAGAGATTTGGCTCGACTTCTCACTAGATTTTGAAAACATTGTTGGTGAAAATTAACAAACTTGAGCACTACGCGACTTTCTTAATGATGTTTGGTAAATAAAGGCTTTGTGTGATTGGAGGATTACTCCTATCTCCAGTTCTTCCCAGTAAGGCTGTGGCCTGTCATTGCTCAGCTGCTCAGTTGCTGAGAAAAAGCAGGCGCTAATGTGTCTGTGTGAGGTGCTCTGTATTTCTCTAGTTCCTTTGGTTACTTTGTCTCGCCACTCGGATGATAATGGGGAGCATAAAGACACCCCTCTATTCACCCCCAAGAGGGCCAGAAGAAACTGTCACCTTTTCTCCCACCCCGCCCCATCACATGCCATGCTAGTTCAGAAATGGTAATGGAATTGCTAGGATAAGGAGATATTCAAATGTTATATGGGATAGCCTTCCAAGCGATTTGTGATATTGCACACACTCATGTTGTCATGACGATTGCGCAACTCAAATTGGTCAGTTAGACACCATTAGAGGCAAACTGATAATGCTGTCATTAGCTAAGTGTTGTTTTCCTTGTAAAACGCAATAAAAGCCATGGCCTGTTGCAATGTTGCTGCTCTGCTTCGAGTGGAAGAAACCAAGTCTGGATCTGATTAGCTGGTTAAACAGATGCACTGTAAGGGGTGAAGCATGGTTTTAGTTCAAAATATTCAAGTCTCTAGTCTGCTTCGTCCAACAGAAAGGCTCTACTGGAGGTTTCCATTGACCAGCAGTGGTAAACTTGTGTCCTCATGCCTTTCTGTCAGATGTAAATCATTCCGCATTTGTGAATGTGAAGCAGAGTAGTTTCGAGCATGAGCATCTATGAGGCACTGTGGCACAAAAAGAGGGTTTCTGCCCTGTCGACACACAGAAGCAGAAAAAAGACATCCTAGTGGAAAATGAACTCTACACTGATGCTGAAAAAAAAAATTCTCCTGACTGAGATTAAAAGCTGCATCAGCACCTCATTCTGGTGACCGGCGGGTGCTTTTTGGTACTTTTAACAGAATACTAAGTAAGTTAGTAAAGTGCAGACATGCAGATGTGAGCTGGCGGGAGGGTAACCTCTCTCACGACAGAGAAGAAGAAGACAGTAGTGGATTTTTAGCCTTTACTGAGGTAGATCAGATCGGGTGATAGGGTCATATAAGATAACATAATTAAATGAGTTTAATAATAACAATTCTATTTACAACATTTATTCTTGGATATTTGTTGATATTTTGATACATAGACTTAGGCAAAAATCCCACAACTCTGGTCACCTCTCTGACATCTCAGTAGAGGGACTTTAAACTGTATCAAAGACATTACCACGCTTTCTATAGTTTTGAAATTACAATGTTTTAAAATCTCAATATACTTTGACTCTGTAAACCGCCCCATGCCTTGTACTAATGAATTGTTGGAATTGCATTTAAATTTTTACATTTAAAAAAAAAAATTGTTTTGTTGCTCTAGGCGTTGTGTATTTGCTGAAGACTGAGTGAACCATGGCACAGTTCCCGACTGCTTTCACAGGTCAGTATGTGTGTAAATATGACCCAGGGCATGTTAAGGGGGTATAAATGAGGACTTAATTTAAAAAAAATATGCTGAGCAAGTAATAGACTTCGCCATAACTACTTGTAGTGTCATATTTCCTGAACTTCTGCCAGGTTTAGTCTTTCACTTTATATTAGAGAGTCAAATTGGGCCGAAAATAGACAGAACAGTATTTCTAAACCTCTGTGTTTGATTTGTTTGACCATGAACAGAGTGACTGTTTATCTTTAAAACACATCTGAGTCGAGTGATGCTAAATCATATTAGCATTTGAAGAAATAGTTCTAATGTTCTGGATGTAGAATGTGAACACGTTAGTTATTTCCTTTTTTGTTTTCTAAAATTGACTCAACATGAAGCTCTAAAAATGAAAAATTATACAGGAAGTTGGGGTTTAAGGGAAACACTTAAAGTGGCTGAATCCTGGTGTGAGAATAATGTAGCATCTAATTTAATTGGCTGATGTATGGAACATTAAGACTAATAGTTAGTCTGGTCATTGAGGGGAAAACCTCAATGACCCCGTTGGGGTGTCTCCTCCTCTCATCTCTTCGGCTCCTCCGCCCCTTCCTCCACCAGGTCAGTGTAACACTGCTCCTAGGTTTGGTCTTTATCGTGCAGATCTGATATTATTGAACAAGAACTGAAACTTCTGACTCACACATTTCTCAGATTCCAGCCTTTTCTCTGGCATTGCCCTGCCCTCTCAGACTCTAATCGTGTGTGTGTCGTATGGGTGTGTTAGGACAAGACGTTTTTCTGATCACTCCGGATGAAAGAGCCAAACATGATCAGCAGTTTCACGGCCTCGCTCTGTCTGCTGGGGGTTACATAACAGGTAATGAACTGTCTGTCACATCCGGACGTCTTGAAGGTGTATTTGTGAGCTGAAATAAGGCCATAAAGAAGTCGTAAATTTCCTTTACTGATATTTCCCAGCTGATTTACAGAAATCATTTAGGTTTTTTTTCTTCTATTGCTTGCTTCTGTCTCACATTTTCTTTCTGTTCGCCCGTTAGGTGACCAGGCTAAAAACTTTTTCCTTCAGTCAGGGCTGCCCCCGCCCATCCTGGCCCAAATATGGTGAGTCACGAAACCCAAAGGAAGCTCTTAGCTAACACTCTGACAGATAATTGCAAAATCAAATCATCAGTTTCTTATTTCAAAGGCTGTTTAGAATAGTAGCTCTTAGAGTTAGCACTGTCACAGTTGTAATATTTAACAAACAATAGCATGTTTGAAAAAGTCTTCAGACTAGCCAGCAGCAATTAGCAAACACCTGGTGGAACTGGGCATCTGCTGGGCTCATTATTGGAACTACTTCTCAGTGAAACGCTGATTAAAAACTTAAAGGGTTAATAGAGGAGCCATGTTGTGATGACTTCTTGAAGGCGGAGTTTCAGAGACACAGACCCAATTTCAAGATTTTAAATTATGAAGTCAAATTTTGTTTTAAGTCGTATTTGATAGCTTTTTCATAACAAGTGAATGTAACGTAGTTACTTGATTGTGCTACAAAATGGCACCATGTGCCTGGAAAAAGCATAATGCTGCCTTTTTAAAAGCTTCTGTAATAGGTTAAAATATCTGAGTTCAGTCTTCAGTAACTAACTATTTTTTATTTACTCTGGATCGAGTGAATCTTTTACATCGTTAAGCTTACTAACAGATTTTAGCTAGAGATTTGAAGTGTTATCATGTTTGTGTTGGAGTAATTGTCTTTCCTCTGAATGTGTAGGGCTTTGGCTGATATGAATAGCGATGGCCGAATGGATATCCACGAGTTCTCCATCGCCATGAAACTCATCAAACTGAAGCTCCAGGGTCACTCTCTGCCACCAACGCTTCCTCCCAGCATGAAGCAATCGCCGCTCTCCTTACCCCCACAGGCCAGCTTTGGTGAGACACACATGGGAATATTTTACTATTTATAGTTTAACTAAACCCCAAACCAACATTATTTATTTGCAAATAAGTTGTATAAATTTAGTCTTTACTGTGCAAATTGTGAGATTTTAAAGTAAACTTGTTTGGCCCAAAGCCATCCCTATGCTTGGTTTGAAGAGTGGCTATTACCATTGAATTTTCCTGTTTGTTAAAAATGGCACAGCTTGGTCAATGTTTACGTCATACAGCCAACGTGTTACGGGATAAAATCATCCCACTCAAAGACACATGTCCAGCAGATGATGTTCACAACGTTTTTGCCTTTCATTGTTCGTATGTGTAGAGAGACAAAAATGTAAATTCAGGGTTAGTAATAATCTTTTTCTCCTTCCAACCCTTGCTATGGTAACAAATACTTCAACATTTATGTGTAAATATTTTTTTTGTCATTAAATTAATCACGAGCTGCTGTGTTTCCTCCCAGGCATGCCCCCTATGGCACCCATTCCGACTCCCATTCCAGCCCCCCTCCCAGTTGTGCCCCCGCTCCCTCTTCCTCCTCTTCCCGTAGGGGTGTCTCCTCCTCTCGTCTCTTCGGCTCCTCCACCCCTTCCTCCACCCATCGCCAACGGAGCTCCTCCCACAGCTATGCTGCCGCCCATCTCAGGCTTCCCCCACTCAGGTAAAACAGAAGAAAGCTGTTTTTTTATTGTTTTATGCCTTTTATATTTTTATAATAGGCATTAAACCTTTTATAAGACTTAATGCCTTGTAAAACCGATTGTAAGGCATGATAACCGGTTTTATAAGGCAAACCAGCAAAAACCGATTAGCCGTTATTTGTCAACAAACATGCAATCGGTTCACCGCAACTTATTTGAATTAATCAGAAATTGTGCAGAAAACCTTGAAAATGCACTGCTTCAGCATTTTCGGTCTCTTCCTAAAGCGATGTGTTTTAATTTTTTTAAGTCACAATTGTTCTTGGATTCCTCTCTCAGCTCCCTCTGTGAACAAGACCGCTTCGTTCAATCGTTCCAGCACCAAGCTGCAGAAGGGCTCATCGTTTGATGCTGCAGGGTAGGCTCAGCGTTCATTACTTTCTTCTATTCAGGTTAATCTCAAAACATAGCAATGTCATTGAAAAGGTAATTTAGTTCAGTAATAAACAAATTTTTTATAGTGTTTATTTCCAGCAGGACCTGAGTCCTACCTACACTTACCAAAGTACATTTAAAGTCCGCCATGCTACGCTGCATCGATGCAGTAATTTCTGCAAAAAAGAAATCTGACTAGTTCAGGGCATATTTTGTACATAGTGGTTTCAGCAGGACAAAATTTCTGCCTAAAAAAAATCTTTTATTCATTGATCTTATGAAATATAATTGTATTTTTTTTAATGGGATTTAGGGTTTGCAACATTTGTAATTGAAAGAGCCAATCCAGCTAAATAAAACTAGTTTAGGACCACAAATATTACATGATCATTAAAAAAAAAGATATATCTCCATCTTCCGCTTATCCGGGGACTGGATGCGGGGGTAGCAGCCTAAGAAGGGAGGCCCAGACTTCCTTCTGCCCAGGTACCTGGGCCAGTTCCTCCATGGGAATCTCAAGGCGTTCCCAGCCCAGCCGAGAAACATAGTCCGACAGACCGGTACCGCGCCTGCTTCACTGTTGATGCTCCACCAATCTGTTGATCTCCCGTTCCATTTTTCCCTCAATCATGAACAAGAACCCGAAGAATTTCCCCAGTGCACCTCCCCGACGCGGAGGAGGCACTACTTTTTTCCGGCTCAAGACCATGACCTTGGATTTGGAGGCACTGATCCTCAACCCGGCTGCTTCATACTCGACTGCAGACAGCTCCAGTGAAAGGTGTAGATCACGCCCTGATGAAACCAATAGGACCACATCATCTGCAAAAAGCAGAGATTCGACCCTAAGGACACCAAAACGGATCCCCTCAACATCTTGGCTGTGCTTAGAAAGTCTGTCCTTAAAAAGTAATAAACAGAATCAGTGACAGAGGGCAGCCTTGGCGGAGTCCAACTCTCACCGGAAACGAGCCCGGCAATGCAGACCAGACTCAGACACTGGTCATACAGGGATCTAACAACCCTGGTACATCATACTCCTGGAGAACCCCGAGGGACACGGTGAAACGCCTTCTCCAAGTCCACAAAACACAAGTAAATATATATATTGCACATTAACAGTTGTTAATGTTAAAGAAGTTGCACATTAACTACTCACTGGACATCAACAATGCATTTGCCATGTGCATGACGCGACCTGTCTCCTCCTCCATTCCTGGTCTCAAACAGGGTTCAGCGTTCAGCCCATTTCTACACCCATGAGTTCAGGTTCTACATTTCATTCTTTTGCAAACTCTGCACACGTCAACGATCCACGGGAGATCTCAGAGTTTTTACAAATCTATTAAAGGAGCTCAGCACACCGATCGATCAGGTGTGCTGATCGATCAGGTGTGCTGATTCCCGTGAAAAAGTGTATGATCGGTGATCGCCATTCACTGTTTCTTGTTGCTGTTCACCAAAACCGATCATCTCTTTCCTTCACACTGCGCAAGAGCACAGCAACTAATCCTAAGCAATGAATGTGGTGTGGAACTTCAACGCTCACAGTGAATGAGGAAGTTTGCGAGCCACTGTGGAAGATTCAAAGAGCCACAAGTTGCAGAGCCTTGATGTAAATGAACTGAACTAAGCACTTGAAAGATATCACTGTGTGTTTAAGGATACTATTTATATTGAATTATTGTAATAAAATAACTTTGCAATGGTATTTTAATGTATTGAGATGCACCTGTAGCTATAAAAAGAAACAACAAAGCATAGTAATCATTACATCTTTCATATTTCGATCTTCTCCCAGTACTCAACCTCCCTCTGATTGGGCAGTTCCTCAGTCCTCCAGACTAAAGTACAGACAGCTTTTTAACTCCCATGATAAGATGATGAGCGGATACCTCACCGGTGCGTCCACATACACTAACAGTTTTTATTGAAATTTCAAGGGCTATCTCTAAACTACTGACATGGATTTCTAATTCAGGACCCCAGGCTCGCACTATTCTGATGCAATCCAGCCTTCCTCAGAGCCAGTTAGCCACGATCTGGTCAGTGCATTGAATTCAGCCGTTTATTAGCCAAAAGAAGAAGAGCAAACATGTGAAATTCAGTTGGATTATAATCTCCTTCAGGAGTCTGTCAGACATTGATCAGGATGGGAAGCTAACAGCGGAGGAGTTCATCTTGGCTATGCACCTCATAGACATGGCCATGTCAGGGTTACCACTGCCTCCAGTGTTACCAGCAGATTACCTCCCACCAACCTTCAGGTATCTATCCCACTGTTGTCGGTTTGGTGACCGGAAGATGAACAGCCAATCAGATGAACATATGTGTGTGTGTGTGTCAAAGGCGTGTACGGAGTGACAGCGTCCAGTCAGACCAGAAGAGCGTCCCGGAGGAGACTGAGGAAGAGAACGAGAGCAACCAGGACAAGAAACTACCAGGTGGAGTTTGTTCCTTCTCCATACCATACCAGCTAGATTTCTGGTATGGTAGCAGAAATCTTGCTTCTGCTACCATACCATCCATAGATTTCTGGTATGGTAGCAGAAATCTTGCTTCTGCTACCATACCATCCGAGATTGGCCATAATAATTCCCTTAAATATTCTTTGAACCTTGCTCATTATAGGTAAACAAACCAAATGCTCCACTTTCTACACAAGCTACATATTGATGCTTAAAACCTATCTGCATTAAAAAGTGCAAATATAGTTGTCATATTTTGACCATATTTTTCCGCAATCATTTTGATATTTTGAAAATAAATTTGCTTACTAAAATTTAGAGAGAAAAAAAAAACATTTTTTTAATAAAAATATCTGGCCTTATCAAAATTGGTCTGGGAAATTGCAATGAAAACACTTTTTTCTCATCACACAATGTGTGAAACAAAACAACCAAATAAACATTAATGTTGCCACTGGCGTAAACCACAAAGACTACAACAGGAAGTGGTAGGAGGAGGATGGCGCTGCATTTTTTTTAATGACTTATTGTGTGAACAAACAAATTTTTACCCATTCTTCTCTGCAAGAATCATGGAGAGCATATGTATTCGTCCCCCTTTACTTGAATACCCCAAAAGAAAGTACATCGCCAACAACTACCTTCAGAAATCATCCAATTATTAAATAGGTTCCACGTGTGTGTAGTTTCATCTCGGTATAAGAAAGAAGAATAATCCATTATTGAAAGCCAAAAGAAGTCCTTCTTGTCCTCAATGTTCTCTTTGGCCTAGCACTTAACACTGCACATCATCTTAAAAACGCTGTTGCCACGTGACACATGGTGGTGGCGATATGATCCTGTGGGAAGGCTTTTGAGGCAATTCAGTGGATGTTACAGTTTTGAGAGCACTATATCTGTAGAAGTTTAATCCTCTTCCTTCTGGAAGTTTCTTCTTGCACAAAATTAAAATACCACATGGTTTGTGTTGTTATAGAAACATAAATGAATTTTTCTGCTTTTCTGTTTAACTCTTAGCCGATTTCCTATTAATATTAAATCTAAACAAATGCTTTTTCGGTTCACACTGTTTTTAGCCATTAACAGTGGTTATGTTTATATATTCCACCCCTCCACAGTGACATTTGAGGACAAGAAGAGGGAGAACTTTGAAAGAGGAAACCTGGAGCTGGAGAAAAGACGCCAGGCTCTTCAGGAGCAGCAGAGGAAAGAGCAGGAGCGGTTGGCAGCACTGGAGAGGGAGGAACAGGAGAGGAAGGTACGCTTATTTCTATATCATCTATAACATTTATAGAAGTTATGTACTTCTATAAATGTTTCAATGGGAGTAACAAAAACAAAAAACCCTATTATCTGCCTGGTTACGTTTGCATCTCGGTGCTTCAGGAACGCGAGCGTCTGGAACAGGAGAGGAGGAGACAACATGAGCTGGAGAAGCAGCTGGAGAGGCAGCGAGAGCTGGAGAGGCAAAGAGAAGAAGAACGGCGCAAGGAGATAGAAAGGAGAGAGGTAGAGAGGGGAGGAGGAGCATTCTAGAGGTTTTGTATAAAGGATTTAAATTCCGGGAAATCTTAAATAGATTCAAAATGTGCAAAAATCTATTTCAAAATATGTTCTAAGTTGTACGTCTCTGCCACTTCTATTTGCAAGTGTACTTCACATTGCATTACGCGTCCACTCTGCCTCAGTAAATATTTTCTTATGTAAGAAAAAGCCAGGCAGCTAAGCAAACAATACTGGTAATTTAAGTTGCAGAATTTTATGCACAAACCTATTTTTGTTGAAATATAAACTGATGGAATTCGATGTGGTATGAGACCCTGTAGAATTGTCTTAAATAAATGTTTACACTTCCTCTTGTCAGTCACATAATTTAACCAGAATCTTTAATCCGTTTGAATAGAAAATTAGTATCTGAATTGAAATCGCTAGACATTAAAATATTGGCACCTCTAGATTTCTACATCTGAAGTGAAGATGCTGCACCTGTAATTATAGAACTCTCTGCCACCTGTGTGGAATACAAATGCACTGCTCCGGTATCGGTTTTCACTTCCAGAACCGATACCAGTATCTGAGCTTTAGTATTGGTCAATACTGATCCAATGTAAAATACTAAAGAAACTGAAGCTGACAAAAACAGCAGGTTGACTACGTTGGTCTAAGATGTAAAAAAATAAACTGGAACAAACCTTTAAAATGGTTCAGAAAGTGCAATTAGGAATTTAAATATAATGTAAAATAAACAACATGATGTTGCTCAGAGTACAAGCCATAGAATTAGACTGAGTAGATCTGCAGTATTGTATCAAACAAATTCATAACCAATCAACATTTTTTTTTCAAAATCGAGACCGATACAGATATTATTATCAAATCAGTGCATATTTAGTTTTGAATCTCTGTGTTTACTGTAAATAAGCTCAAACATCAACCTGCCTTGTTGCTTCTAATCACTGTGTTCTTTTATGGATCATGTGTAGCTCTGTGTTGTGATTCGTAAGCACCTGTCTGTGTCCCAGGCAGCTAAGCGGGAACTGGAGCGTCAGCGTCAGTTGGAGTGGGAGCGCCAGCGTCGCCAGGAGCTCCTAACGCAAAGAAACCGAGAACAAGAAAGTATAGTGCTGCTCAAAGCCCGGAAGAAGACGCTGGAGTTTGAACTGGAGGCTCTGGTAATTCAAAATAGCCCGTCACAAAGCACACTGCACACACACTTCAACTGAAAGCATCACTGATCCTCCCCTGTACTTAAAGGGGCAGTGTTATGTAAAATTGACTTTTGTGAGCTTTACATCATGTTATGATGTTATTCCCTCATCAAAAACATACCTGGAATATTGCCTTGATTCTTTCATGCATTTTCGAGAAATCCTTTAATATCCTTAGCAACCATTCAGCTGTGCAAAACGCCTGGGTGGACATAGCTCCGCCTTTCAGACGCATATCTTCCTCAGAGCTGCAGTTTCCAAGTTTCTGAGTTTCACCTCACAGAGCACCTCTATGACTCTCCCACTCAGCTCCTTCAGACTAGCCAGCAGCAATTAGCAGACACCTGGTGGAACTTCACATCTGCTGAGCTCATTATATGAGCTACTTCTAGAGGAGCCATTTTGTGATGATTTCCTGAAGGCAGAGTTTCAGAAAGAGCAGGAGCTTCTGAAAGAGACAGAGGCCCAATTTCAAGGTGTTAATTTACAAAGTCAAATTTCTTTTAAGTCATATTTGATGGATATATGTACAGGGGTCGTGTTAACGGAATATTTTCCGTATTTGACCATAATGGGAATTGTTGTAACAACTCAAGGTAACATAATTACTTGATTGTGCTATAAAGTGCCTTGAAAATACATAATACTGGTCCATTAACAGAGCACATGAGATTCTTTTCCTCATATTCACTTAATGGACAGACATGGATTCTGTTTGTTTGGTTTTTTTTGCTAAGGGATTAATAGAATAAATTGAACAATACTTGTTTTCCTGTTCTCCAGAATGATAAGAAGAACCAGCTGGAAGGTAAACTGAAGGATGTTCGGTTTCGTCTTTCAACTCAGCGGAGAGAGATGGAGCAGACCAATCAGACGAGAGAGACACGCATCGCCGAAATCACCCAGCTTCAGCAGCAGCTTCAGGTGCGTAAACCCAACACACACACAGACAGCCATTCTTTCCCATCTCATTTATCTAACTCTGTTATGTTGCACACCTTTGGGTGTTGTGTTTTTGTAATCTTCAGCTTTAGGAGAATTAGGACTCTAACGATTCCTTGAATGATTTGAATACAGTGAACCCTCACTATATCGCGGTTCACCTTTCATGGTCTCGCTGCTTCACGGATTTGCATCGTGCATTGTGTTCTGCATTCTGATTGGCTAAACAGTCTCTCCGCTTCTTCTCTACCTGTGTGTCAATAACGTTGCAGTTTAATATGTACACGTACGTAAAACAGCTTGCCAAATTTAAGTTTGCAAACATAATCGATGGTGGCATGTCGGTTTATAAGAATCTTTTTGCCCAGAAGAAAAAAGAGCGACAACAACAACCGATATCTATGTTCTTCTCTCGATAACTCACCTGCACCGCGGCTTTAGAAGAAAAAACCGCTACAGAGCGGAGTCAGGATGCAGCGGCTTAGTAGGAAGAGCAGTGAAATACACCTGAGTCACTATTTGTGCTACTGAACTTTGTATTTTTTATCATGATCATTTTTCATTTTCTCCCGTACTAATCCAATGACTCGGGTTGTGGTGGGGAGGTGCTGATCTCCGCAATATGGAGCCTTCAGTTCGTATTGATGATAAAAATTATTATTTTACAGTACAGTAGTTATTTGTAAAAAACAGAAACGTTTATACAGTACTTTTATTTGTTAAACAAATGCTTGGGCCTGTAAAAAGGTTTTGTTCTTTGGTTTCCATGTATTATGGAGTTTTTCATTGTATAATAATTGTAAAAAAAAATAAAGGTTTCTACTTCACGGATTTCGCCTATCGCGGGTTCTTTTTGGAACGTAACCCTGCGAAAAACGAGGGCTCACTGTACCTCGATTATTAAAATTCCTTGAGGAAAATTTATCTGCCTCAAAGCTTTGTTAAATTATATTTATTAATTAGCGCATCATGTTCCTGCCGAGTCATTATTTGTGTTGCGCAGTGCTCTCACTTCCGCCTATGAGTTGTTGACGAAAGTTAAGTGTTGGCAGCAAAACGTCCAATTTTCAAGTTCGTTCTGGTAGGATTTTATTGATTGATGGTAATGTTTTTATCGTTTTTCGGGGGATCAATAAGCATCCTTAAATTGATAGGTGTGATACTTGGAGTTCAGCAGCTTTTCTCCTACTGGAGCTGCTGGTTCAGAGCGAACGGTGCGGCAGGAGTATTTATACAGGTGAGCAGATAAACTGAACACTGCGGCCACCTGCGCTGTAGTTGATGATTAACGTAAGTGTAGCTTTAAGGACGAACCGCAAAATAAATTTCATATCATCCCGGTCTCAACAAATGGGTGGCGGAGCGCATTGTGGTGGTACATGGCTGGTAGATGTTTCTGTGTGTGACAAAATCCCGTCGGTAACGTGGACACAAACGCTATAAACGTCTGGGTAAGGTGAGAGTTCATTTATTACATTGACTGAAGATTAAAAAATAAACTAAAAAGCTGGAGAATAGACATCTTTTTATAAGCGTATTTGTGAGCGTATTAAATTGAATATGATTTCAGATTTTTGTATAACTTTTCTTTAGGTTAACACATTTTCTAAAATACAGAATGGTAATAGTTAGAGATGCTCAAATATGAAAAATTGGACTGATGTTGACTGCTGTTATGTTAGATTTACCAATATTTTATTTTATCAAATTTTTTTTATCTGATTACTCGATTAATTGTAAGAATAATCGATAGAATACTCGATTACTAAAATATTTGTTTACAACTGCCCTAGTTGTAAGTTAAAGCAGAGGTGGGAGGTGTGTGTTAGTTTGTGGTTGATGTTTTTCTGTTGTATGCAGGACTCTCAACAGTGGCTGGGGAGGCTCATTCCTGACAAGCAGAATCTGAATGAGCAGTTAAAGCAGGTCCAGCAGAACAGTTTGCACCGTGAGTCAAACACATACAGCAGAGTTTCTGTCTGGAAAAGCATGGGACTCTAGTGTTTTATCCAGAAAAATAAACAAGAACATCACTGGAGTTTAGAAATGTATTAGAAAACATTTTCTATCTTTCCATGTTTCTTTCTTTGCGTCATGCCGTACTTTTCTCTTTTATTATGTCTTCCTTTATTTGCTTTTCTTTCTTTCTCTTTCCTTTTTCTTCCTTTTCTTTCTCTTTCTCTCTTTTGTTTTACCTTTCTTTTCTTTCTTCTTTGTTTCTTTCTTTCCTTTCTTTCTCTTTCTTCTTTCTTTGTTTGTTTCTTTCTTTCCATCTTTCTAAATTTTCCCATGATAGAAAACGTTCTGAGCTCTGGAAACTCTTGTACTATATCAGAGATATAAAGGTTTGTTTTACAGCAGCAGCCAAGATTCTGATCATTTTTCCTGAATTTAATAGTAACTCCTAAGAAACCAGGAGCTGTCCTACTGCCTGAGCTTATCAAACTAACATCATCTACTCTGTGTGTGTGTGTGTGGGTGCATGTGTGTGTGTTTAGGTGACAGCCTGTCATCGCTGCAGAAAGCCATTGAACAAAAGGAGAATAGCAGGCAGCAGCTCAAAGAGCAGCTGGATTCAGTGGAGAGAGAGACCAGAGCTAAACTGTTGGAAATAGACGCCTTCAACACACAGCTGAAGGTAATGAAGCAATACGTTTATATAGCGCATCACGAGACAAAGAAAACATAGCTACACGACATAAATATTTAACACAGTTTACTGTTTGAGGGATAGGTTAAATAAATTGGAATGCAGCTTTAAGCTGGAGTTGCTGAAGAAATCTCAGCTACAAAACCAAAACATGCCTAAGTGTAGAAAGTCCACAAAGTTGATAATGCAATAATGTTGTTGTGATTTAATCAAGATCAAACCCCACAAATAGGATTTCAACCCATATGAGTAAAACTGCTCCAATTAGTCTGCACTCTTTAACAATATTGAAAACAGCTGGATTGGCAAGGCTGATACTGGATCAATAAACTATTTAGAAAACACTAAATGGTGTTAATTTTAAAAGAATAACATTTATATAATATTGTCATAGATTATTCATACTGTTCCAGACATTTTCAAAATCGTTAGTAATGCTTCAAAACAATTTTAAAGACCAGACATTAAAATTTTGATTATTGGCACTTTAGGTTTAATATTGACCGATTTCATACTTAAGAGGAAAATGTCTTTCCTCATAAAACAAGATAATGGTATATTCACTGTTTAGTTTATCCATAAACTCAGTTGTAGAGAGAGAAAATTAACCAATAAAATGCTTACTGACACTTTGCATTCCTAAATTAATTCTATAATGATGTCCATTCTTCATAGCATTCATCTCAAAGCTTAGTTGTACTTTGTTTATTGGTGAACTGAGCTTTGGTGCGTTTCTGTTCCTATGGATGTTGTACTGCTGACGCTGCCACGTTTAATTGTTGTGTTTTTTGGCACCAGATTATGGAAGCAAACAACTGGTTATTTACAGTGTATTTATAGGCCGTGTCCATTGTCACATTTTCTCCCATTACAATGATAAACTTTACCATAAATTCTTTGGATTTGTGAGCTAGACCATCATGAAGTAGTGCATAAATGTGAAGTGAAAGGAAAATTATTTTCTAGAGTTATGCTGTTACTAGTGACAACAAGTTGAATTCTTTTTGTTGACTTCTGTGTATAGGTTTTTTGGAAGGTTTGATTATTTATTTCCTTTGGGTTTGGAATGTTGTGCAGCTGAAAGGATTTTTGCCTCAGCCTGCCACAATAACAAATTTTACTGGACAATAAATTGTCCCTGAAATTATTGTGATAAAAGATAACATTGTTATTTTGAGACCATTGTCAAGTAACATAATGATAATGGCCCCAATAATACTAGTTCACCCTCTCAAAGACCAATAAACTGGGATTTTAGGTGTAAAGAACACCTAGCACTGGAACTGGAAGGTGTATTAAATATCCAAAATAAAACTAAGCAAACAAAAACCATAAATAAAAGCCACATATAACCGAAACCGTAATTAAAATGGATTATGAAGTCTCTGTAAATAAAATGGTCTTTCAGAATATTAGTCCTCTGAATGAAAATTCGGAGGACTATTGTTTAGTTGTTTATTGCGACAGGCTTATTTTTGCCTTTACGTCTTTTTTTTTTTTTCTGGTTTGTTTACTATTTGATAGCTGCTATGATGTGTAACCATAGCAAACCTTTGTCAATTTTATGTTTTACAACAGGGTTCTGATTATCATCCCACAAACTAAAATAATACCTCAAATATTTTTCTGCTTGAGATTCTAACCATACTTCCAGATGTATATTTAAAGAAAAATGACAATGTCATCCAGGGCATGTTACTATTGAATATAATCTTTGTTGACTGATATTGAGGTGTTAACATGTCATTGCAGTCATGAAACTGTCTTCAGTCAGAATCTGCAACAGGAGATCCTTCCAGCCCACATCACCTCCATCCACAATAACTAATTGAAGCTATTTATTTATATAAGTTACAACATTTAATTTAGAATTTAAGAAAAAAAAGATTTTTTGAATTGAATTTTTCTGCGTCTTAACAGGTTTCCTTCATATGTATGCAACATTTTTGCTGTCATTTTCCTTCCGTTTCACAATAATATGCTGTTGGATGTCAATTTATCATTCATGAAGATGTTTATTGACACTGGAGATTTGACCAGCAAAAGATTAGATTTCTTCAGTATGACGACTTATTAGGGGCATTGTAGAAAGATTTAAAATGAATAAATAAATAAACTTCTGGTTAAAAAAATAAAAAATACAAAATTGAGAGTCACTGAAATTGTCTAGGGAAAAAAAACTGTAAAAATTTCAGAGCTTGAAAAGTCAAAAATTTGCTTGAAATTTTCAGATTAATCTCAAAATTTATCTAAAAAAAAACATGGAAAGTTCTGAAAGTGCACAAAAAGGAGGAGTAAATTTCCACCAAAAAACTCAAATATTTTGAGATTCATCTCAGAATTGTTCTAGAAAAAAAGGGGGAATTTCTAGTTCAAAATTTCCACAAGTCGAAAATTTTCTGAATTTCAAATTTCTTAAAAAAATATTATGACATTAATCACAAAATTTTAGAATTTTTTACTAGCAAATTTTCAACTTTTGGAGCTCAGAAATCTCCCATTTTTTTCAAGGAACTTGCTCAGATTAATCTCAAACTTTCTGATTTTTATTTATTTATTTATTTTTTTGGCAAAATTTATTTTTTTTCTGTCTACAATGGCTCTAACACACCGTGATACTTCAGAGCCAGTTAGTCTTTATTTTATTTTATCTTATCTTATCTTATCTAGGTCCCTGGGAAAGGTCAGAGAGTCCAGACTCAGTCTTGTTGTGTGTCATAGCCAGAAGCACACTGGAACACTCAGGACCTGGAGGAAGGCAGAGGAGCAGCTACCATAGAGACAATAATAAACTAATTTTCTAACAACTAATCTAATCAACATGGCTCAGGATTTATGTAGTGAAGCCAACATAACAGAAGCGTCAGTAGTCGTAGAACAGAAAGTAATAAAGCAGTTCCTGGCAGCTCGAAGCTCGTCTCGGTTGTGTAGTTCTTTACAGTGAGCGAGACAAATACCACTGAGGTGCGAACAATATTTGACTTTACTTCCCTCTCCCCTCCTTCCATACCGCCATAACTCCCTAAATCTTCCTTGGTCACTGCTGTGCCTCTATAACGACTGGGGCTCTACATCTGCTCTGCTTCTGTACCTGTTTGTTTGTTTGTTGTTTTTATTTTTGCCTCTGGCTGTACTTGCTTTTATTTTGTTTCTGCTTCCTCAACCTGCATTCCTCCCATTTGTTTTCTCCCTGTTATTATTTGTTCAACCCACTTATTAAATCCCTCCTATATTTTCTACTCCTTTCATTTACCTCCCACACTGGCCTTTTGCTCCCATGCCAGTGTCTGTGTGAGTTCTATGCCAACCACTGTGCCAGGATAGAAGCCCTGCGACTCCAGCTTCACCGCCAAGAGAAAGGGAGACAGGTAGAGCACACTGCCACAGCTGGAATGGGGTGGTACTGCAGTTGGGATGTACTTAGTGGTTATGTAACTGGAGTTCTGCTGGTGATCATCAGCTGACCACTAAGGTCAGTTTTTTGTGTTTGAATTGGGCATTTACCAGGTGACTAACCTGTTTTTGACTTTAACAACCAAGAAGCAGAACCCTGAAAGGCTTTTTGTGTGTTGATGGCTGAGATTAACCTAAGTACACAGCAATATCTGGGTTTCTGTTATAAATGTGTGCAAAACTTTGTCAGTAGTCCACTAATATCGAAGAAACACAGTTTCGCAGGTGTTTTCATTAAATATGAAATACTTGAATAAGTTTGTTCATCCAGTTAGTTGTTAAAATAACATGCCGTGCCAGCATCCTTCTACCACTTCCTGTCATGTCGGATACAGCCGGAGAAGCACCTCATCCAAGCATAAAAACGTTTTTCATCAAAAAAAACTAATGTTTTTAGTGTTTATGTTTTTAGAAATTGGTGTGTTTCCATTAAAGCAAATTTATTTTTCAGAAGTACAATTACAACTAAATATCAGTTAGTGCTTTAATATTAGCAGAACTAATGTTTGATTAGTGCTTTAGGATTGGCACAACTAATGTTTCTAGCTAGCACTGTCCACTACTGCTAATTCAACATCAAATAATCTTGAAATAGAGCTAAATGGAACAAACTTGGATTTGTATTAGATTTTTGAGGCACACTACTGAAAACATATTTTTCCTGGAATTTTTACTTTGTTTTAAAAGAAACTTCTTTTTACATAAAAAGAATAAGTTTTAGAATATGAGCAGTATTGTAGCACAAAATAAAATAGATTGAACAGTGCCGGCATCTTTCTTGTTTGCATAAGACTGACTAAACCAGCTTTTGTTAAGATGTGTTGCTCATCACAGTGAATCACAAACGTCCTCCTTTAAATGAGTCACCATCATAGCTTTAATAAACAGCTGCCATTTGGAATAAATTAGGACTTTGAAAGCAAATATGAACAATTGTGGTGGAAGGAATTTTAAACCCTCAAAGCTCTTTTTGCCTTTGATATGTCTAATATTAAAGACTTTATATTACAGGAGTATGTTTAACTTACTAATGCTAGAGTGTTTACAAAGAGCTCAGATAGTAACAAACTGACAAAAAAGTTCACTTTTATTCTTTAAATAACCAAATTGTGAACAAAATTATTGAAATGCTGAGAGATATATCTTCTGTGTTTGTGTGTATTGCCTGTTGTGCGTGTGTGCATGCGTGTGTGTGTGTGTTTCAGCACCAGGAGCAGGGACAACTGCAGGAATTATTATCAGCCGTCAGAGTTTGTCTGACTCAGTTAGTCTGCGCTATAAAGGTCCATGTAACAACCCATCCTCTCCTTCTCATAATCACCCTTTTTCTGTCTTTCTGTCCTCTCTTTGATTTCTTTCTATATCTTCTTCCTTATTGCTTTTATTTGTTTTTAAAAATCCCTTGTCTTTCCCTCACATTGTGTTGTTTAGCTACCTGCTTATCCAGTTAGCTAGCTTTGTTCTTGTAGTTAACAGTAAAGGTACACTGATCAGACATTTTTACAGAGCTTCCGATACAGATTTTTTCTGATTCAGTATCGACACCCCAAGATAACATAAGTTCTAATTTAAGAATGAGTTGTAGAAATGTCTGTTAATATTACTAAACCACTTATTTTCCATATCAGGTAGCTAGTAGTAGAAACAGAACCTATCCTGCAACATGCTAGGGTTTGCTGAAGCTCAGTTCACTTTTGAACCAACATTATTTTAGAATTGGAGTAGCTCGGTTACTGTAGTTCTGATTTGTCCTTTTTGTCAATTTTTGTTAATAAGTTTTATTATTTTTAAAATTCAGACATTGCATGTTTGGACTATTATTCCATCTGGTTTTGAGTGCTGTGCATCTGGAAGGATTTTTGCTTTGAATTTTTTACTTTAAGGCAGTTATTATGATGTGTAACTGTGGCAACAAGACGCTTTTACAACTGGAAGCAGCTGATTATCATCCCAAAGCTCGAATAATACCTGAACTATGACCCCAAGTCCCAGAAGAGGTAAAAAAAAAATACATCTCTCAAATTATGAGACCATACAGATTTAAAGAAGAGCAGAACCCTCCAAATTTTAAAAAAACAGCAGCAGAGTGGAATGAGTAAAACCCATCAAAGTATCCTGTATTAACCAGAATGACTAGGCGGCATGCTAACATAGAAATTTTAAAAGCCTCATACTGAAAATAGCTAACTATAACAATTATCTGCTTCATAACTTTCATACTGTAGCGTTGTTGTTGTTGAAGCCTGCGCTGGTCTGCCAAGCTGAAAATTGTCCGATTATGTCTCGGTGCATCTCTACCTAACTCTGTTGACATTTTTATGGCGTTCTTTGCTATGCAAGGCTACTTTACCTCACGTCACTGTTGTCCCTCCTTAACTATCTTTTCAACCTGACGGGAAGCTGGGAGATTAGTGTTAGGTTTAAAAATTAACAAGCTTAGTGTGAGCGAATGTCTGTGTGTGCGCGTGTATGCGTGTCTGTTCTCCAGCATCTCTTTCACTTCCTGTTCCTGGTTGTTTGGACTTTTCTGTCTCCTCAAAGTCGTCTATCTCTTCTCTCTTATTGGTTTGATTGTCCCTTCAAGTGTCCTCCTCACGTTGGTCGATTGGCTGGAACACGGCATCCACATTGCATTGTTTTAAATGACTGAGTGGTTTCTAACGGCACAGATGGTTGTCATGGGTACACAGAACTACCCATGTTTATCTCAGCGCATTCATCCCTTTTCCACCCTCTGTTAGCCTTTCTTTATTCATTCACTCCTTTTAACCCAGTATGTCAACACAAGAAAGTCCTTTATGCAAGCTCCGCCTTCAGCAGCGCACATTGCTTTGGGATTGGTAGCAGCAACAACCATTCCATGAAAAAAAAAAAAATCTGAACTTTTTGTGATTTTTTTTGAAATTACAAATTTAGGAAAGCTGATCATATGAAGCACTGAAGATGTAAAAAGCGAACCAATATATAAAAATATACTTTATATTTTTACTTTTTAAAGTTCACTATCGCTGTATAACAAATTTTGCTAGACAACAAACAAATTTTGCTGGATAACAAATGTTCCCAGTAATTATTGCGATAAATAATAATGTTGTTTTGAGTCCGTTTTCAAATAATATGATAATGGAATAATAATTCAAGTTTGCCCTCTCAAAGACCAATAAACACTGATTTTGTAAACACTAACACTGGAACTGGAAGTTATTTTGAATATCCAAGAATAAACACAACAAAACAATAAATAAAACAGAAATCAAAACCACACACAACTGAAACATGAATTGCATTTAATTTAAATTCAAAAACACTTTACTGACCCAAAGAGGAAATGAAATTACTAATTAAATAAAATGGATTATGATGTCTCTTCAAACAAAGTTACTCTTCAAAAAATGTTAGTCATCAAAATGGTAATTGTTAAACTAATTTTAATTTATCAGGCTATTAATTGATGAAATGCTTATTCTCACTGAAGGAGCAGTTGGGAAAAAATGAGAAAGACCAAGAACAGATTTCTGCAGCTACATTTTTCTGAAACTCCTACACCAATACATTATTTTTTGCCTATTGGTCTTCTCCCAGCCATATTTTTTCACCACTAAAACAAATCACAAGGAATATTTATTAATAATGAAGACAAAAATTTCAACAAGTTTGGACAAAGAAAATTATAGCATTTTAGAAAGACGGTGGAAATTCTCCACCTCACTATGTATAGACAACAAAACATACATTGCTGGAAGACTGAAATGTATGAAAAGGTTGTGATTTTGTTTTTAATAACATTTATTTAAAAAGTATTTCTTAATACTTTTAAAGTTTTTTTATAATATAAAATATTAATATTATTATATTGACATTAATATAATAATATAAAAAGTTTTTTTTTTAATATTGATTCCTTTTTTTTTTTTGTTGGAAACATGCCAAAACGTTGTGCTGCTCTGTTTATTGGAAGGAGGCGGAGCTTGTCTTGATCACCCGACTAATGCAAAATGTGCCGCCGCTGCTGGTGTTGTTGTTAAGTTGTGGACTGTAACCCGTAGCCACCGACCCTCTGACCCCACTTCGCCCTCATCGCTGTTCCTTTCCTGTACGCCATGATGCTTTGCAGGAACTGCGGGAGATCCACAGCCGGCAGCAGAGGCAGAAGCAGAAGGAGTTGGAGGGAGGCACTCAGTCACTCTCCCAACCTTACATGCAAACGGCAATCGAAAGGAAGTCTGCCGAGCTGCAGGAGGGCGGGTAAGACGGGAAGAAATACTGAAATGTTGGCATTTTTAATGTTGTTTTGGGTAAATAATCTGACCTTTGCACCTTATTCTTGCCAACATCCAGGTCATCGTCAAAGGAAGGAGGGGCCTGGCGGGGAGAAACGGGAAGTTCTGCCCCTAAAGTTCCTAGCCCCGCCTCTGTGTCTGCGTCACACGCCTGGCTAAACAGAGTGACTCAGGAGGAAGAGGAGAGGAAGAGGAGAGGGATGGAAGAGGAAGAGGAGGGCAGGAAGGGGCCTGGCTCAGTGGAAGAGAAGGATGTGGAGAGCAGAGGAAAGAACGACATGCAGGACAAACTGAACAAGCTGTTCAGCCAGCCAGCCGACCCCTGGGCTTCATCAGGTGGGCTACAGCTGCTGCTGATTGGGATCTTGATTCCAATATGCGGTTGGAGTCAAGTGGGAAGTGGTTATATCTGTTCATCCAGTTGAAACCAGACTTTTACATACATCAAATAAAAAGACACATTCACCTTTATTTCTGTCTGAAGTTAAATCAGACCAACTTCTCTAGTTTTAGGTCTGTTAGAATTAAAGAGACACACATTAAAGAGAGAATGTCAGGAATGTATTTATTAATGTCTTCAAATTTAGAAGTTCATATACAGATTGATGACTGACTCTTCAAACAAAGAAGGAAAGCCCAGATGATGATCTCATGGCTTGTGACAGGTTAACTCAGTGGCTTCCAACCCTGGATCACTATCTAACATTTTTGTTAGGTGTCTCCTTGCTACTGCATACCTGACTTAAATGAATGTCTGACTAATGGGCTTCTCCAGCACATCATGGCATGCAGAGGATGTCATGCATTCATTTGACAGACATGATGAACAGAACCCTGTGGACCAGCATGGATGTATGTTAAGGTCACACCTTAAACATACTTATTTATTGTTTGACACAATGAGAAAGTCAAAAGAAATCAGTCAAGATATCAGGAAGAGAATTGTGCAGCTGAGCAAGTCTGGTTCACTCTTGGAAACAATCTACCGATGCTTGAAGGTGCAGTGTTCATCTCTTCAAACTATTCTACGTCAGTATAGACATGATGGGAATGTCCAAACATCGTACCACTCAGAAAACAGACACTTTCTTCATGCTAGAGATGAATGTGTGAATCATCTCCAGAACAAAGGCCAAAGACCCTTTGAAGATGCTGCGGAAGCTGAAGAGACAGACATTATCCACAGTGAAACATGACCTGTACTGACATGACCTGAAAGGCCACTCAGCAAAGAGGAAGTCATCGCTCCAAAAGAAACATAAAAAGGCAGATTGCAATTTGCAGATGGACACAAGCACAAAGATCTTCATTTTTGGAGACATTTACCTGTGGTCTGATGAAGCTAAAGTGGAACTGTTTGGCTATAATGAGCAGTGTTGCATTTGGAGGAAAAACCGGGATGCTCGTACCATCCTAACTGTCAAGTATGAGGGTGGCAGCATCAAGTAAAATCTCTGCTATGGATTGGTCTTCCAAATGGACAATAACCCTGAGCACAAAGACAAAGTGGCTTATTGACCACAAAGCCAATGTTTTGGTGTGGCCATCACCAAAACATCTCAATCCTATGAAGTTGTGGGGAGATCAGAAAAGATTGGAATGAGTTCAAAAAGGCCTACAAACCTGACTCTGTTACACCGTTTTTTTTCTCAAGACCAAGTATCTCTGCCTAATGATAAAAAATCTTATGTAGTCTTATTTCCTCACTTTGTAATGTACTTTGATTAAATTTTTAGCTGCATTGGCTGAAAAATACTCCCATCAACTTGCTTGTTTAGTGTTTTTTGCACTAAACAAAACACTGGAAACAATTATATTTATTTTCATTTGACCATAAAACAAAAGAGCAGTAGTCTTCTTCGTCTTTGCCCAGCTGAGCTTTAAAAATTCCTAGTGGGCTTTTATGTACCTAGTTCTGAGAAGTGGCACCCATCTTGGTCTACGTCCATAGATTTAAACAGTGTCGCCTTCAGCATGGTACATCATGTGTATTGTGTTTTTGGTCACAAGCAGCCTGAGTTTGTTATATTTCTGGTTCTCTGATCTCTCTACAGTAGACAAGGCTCCTGGCCCAAGTCTGTTTGACCAGAAAGCTTCTGCCAGTGGCTTCGAGCAACAAAAACAGCAGCAGCCAGTGAAGGTGGTCTACTACAGGGCTCTGTATCCATTCGATGCTCGTAGTCACGATGAGATCAGCATCCAGCCTGGTGATGTCATCATGGTGCGTACTTTGACCCATTCACCTCAGTAAGAAGCGTGCTTTCGACACTCGTTCTGTTTCGGTTTCTTGGGCTTCCTCCTGCAGTGTGCTTATGTGTGAAAGACGGGTTGCTTGTATTAACTTTTTCCTCTCTCCTCCGCTGTGCATACTGAAGGTGAAGGGGGAATGGGTAAGTCCTTGCCCCTCGTCCCACCGGCCCCGCCCAGTGCAGTGTTGTGTGCTTTCACCAATCACAAGCCAAAAGCAAAAGAAAACGCATGCTGCCATTGGTTCATCTCATGTCATCTAGATGTTTTTCCATTTACCAGTTGATGAATGTAATTGACTTTGCTTTTCACAAAGTCATCACAGATAGATGTCCAGCGCCTGTGAAAAGTATTGAATGTTCAAGCATCTGATTTCTTTGACAAATCAATCAAAATCAACTGAATTTGGCTTTTTTTTTTTTTTTTGACCAAAAAATTTACAGCATTCTTTTGGTAATTCGGTCATTCTTTTGTCACAAAAGCCAAAATTTGTTAACCATAAATGATTTGTAAAACTAAGAAAAAGGGAAAAATATCCAAAGGGGTGAATACTTTTCATAGGCAGCTGAAATGCTGCCAGACCTCTAGTATTTTCATAAACTGTGTGAGCATCCCTTAGACATGGAGCACTTCACAACTAAAAGGACTTGTAATTATGTGTTTGTGTTTTAGTAAATACGGTTATGTCTCTTTTAAAGGGGCAGTATCATGTAAAATTTATTTTCTGAGCTTTGCATTATGCTATGTTATTCTCTCATCAAAAACAAACTTGGAGTGTTACCTTAATTCTTCCATTCATGTTTGAGAAAAGCTGCAGTTTCCAAGCTTATGGCTTCATTCTGACAGAGCAGCCCTTCCTCACAGCTTTCCCACTCAGCTCCTTCAGACTAGCCAGCAGCAATTTGCAAAAACCTGGTGGTACATTCAGAGACGTGGGATCACTTCATAAACAGGTCATTAAATATGTTGACAATGCAAGTCTGGTTCGGTAAATGAAAAACATCTGCTTATTGGAATTCTGCTCTGAGAAGCTGAACTTAAGATATTTTATTATTTCTTCTCTTCGACTGTGAATCTGAGTTACAGCTAAGCCGGAGTGCCTGCAGGGCTACATGTTATTAAGGGTGCATTCACACCAGCCACATTTAGTCTGCTTTAATCCAACTCTAGATCGTCTGCTTTGAAAGTCTGGTTTGTCTGGGGAGGTGTGAATGCTTAATAGAACCAAAAAAAGCAAGCCGATCCACCCTAAAATCCTAGGTCTCGGTTTGATTAAAGTGAACTCTGGTGCGGTTCAAATGCATATGAGAATGCCAAGCAGACTGGAAGCTGCTTTTAAGCAGAAGTTCACTGTAGTGCAGGGCATTCTGGGTAAATAGAATCAAGAGTCAAATGGAAACTGCAACTGCTAAAATCTGACACTACTCCATTTTTATTTCTATATTGTGAAGAAGGAAGTTGCGTTCATGTCTTCTTCTGAGGTATTCCTGCGGCTTCCTTCAGAGGTTCTCGGTGCAGCGCCCTCGCAGGTGGCGCTCAGTTAGTTTGGATTGTTTGACACAGTTCAGTGAAAGTGAACCGCATCAACTGAAAATACAACAAATGTTGCAGTTTTGGTTCCTAATCGAGCCGAGTCCACCGGACTGTCAGGTGTGAAAACACTAAGAGTTTTGTCTAGAAACACCGCATCCTCCTAATTATGCAAATACAAGAAATAGTTGCTGAGCAACTATTTCATTGTAATTTGGTCAAGAAAGTTGCTGAATATAATGAACACCTGGTGGAACATTAACTAGCAAACAGATTACTGTGCCTCACTTTTCGCATCCATTTTTCTAGTATTTAATAACTTTGCTCACTGTGATAGATGGCCTCACCATCTGTCACAACAACAAAAAGCTTTGTTTTTGTTGTTTCTTGTCCCTTTGAAGAGTTGACAGCAGTATTTAGAGCTACCTCTGTGTCAGTACACCTTTTTGTAATGTTGCCTCTGTGTTCTGATAGGTGGATGAGTCTCAAACTGGGGAGCCTGGATGGCTTGGGGGTGAGCTCAGAGGCAGGACCGGTTGGTTCCCAGCTAATTATGCAGAGCGGATACCTGAAAGCGAAGCACCAATCAGCTTGCGGCCTCCGTCTTCAGCCACACCCCCGTCGACCCAGCCGCCAAGGGCCACTCCCCCTTCAGCCTCCGGACACACCTCCACCTCAACATCTTCTGCTAACAGCAACTGGGCCGACTTCAGCACCACGTAAGTCCGACTCACGTTACTTCCCGACTCCTAAATGCGGCGATATTTCCGCTGTAACCTGATCGTCCGTTCCTTTGTGTCAGTTGGCCGTCCAGCACAGCGAGCCAGTCGGACAGTGAGGGATGGGACGCCTGGCCTACCTCCTCAGCCAATCAGAATCCCTCTCTCAGCGTTCCATCGGCACAGTTACGGCAACGCTCCGCCTTCACGCCTGCCACAATGACGACAGGCTCCTCACCTTCTCCTGTACTAGGACAGGTATGAAAAAAGGATCAAATTAATCAGTTGCTATGCAAAGACAGATAGTTGTAATATGCTGGAATCCTACCTCTTTTGTTTTCTTTTTAGGGGGAGAAGGTGGAGGGACTTCAGGCCCAGGCCTTGTATCCTTGGAGAGCCAAGAAGGACAACCACCTCAACTTCAACAAAAATGAGGTAGCAGTCCATCTAGTGGTCGCTGTTCAATCCTGTGTTTACAATAACTAGTTACCTGAAGGACAGAAAAAAGTTTGTAGAAGATAGCAGAAAATCTGCTGCACAGGATATTAGTTGAGGAGTACCACAAGAATTAATCATTGGACCTCTACTCTTTCTCATCCAGTTGTGCATGACGGTCAGAAAGCTAAGCAAATAACCCGAAAAATAATTTAAGTCATCGGGTTAAATAATCAAGAGTGGAAAACGCAGGGTTCTGATCTCACTGTTGAACTGCCGCTGCGCTACTGAGATGTCATATTTCACAGACGTAGCGCCGTTTCCACTCCACCAAATGTTCTCTCACATCGAACGTCTCCTGAAAGCTGCAGCATGTCAGTTAACAAAAAAAGTTTTTACATATGTTTGAAAACTTTTGCTGTCCTAACATGATAACATAATAGGTAATCTGTGAAAAAAGTCGAGCTCCTCTGCCTCCTCCCTGAGTTCTGGAGAATTACTCCACTCGCCCAGAAACAACCAAACAGCTGGCCATGCTCACAGGCAGTTTCGACTTAGTAACAAGATTGTTTATTTTAAATCAACCTGCATTTAACTTGAAATGAATGTTTACTTTTGTATTTGACATTGTTTGATATAAGCAGTGTTGTGAGATTTATTTGACTTAATGTATAATTTTAGGCTGTTGAGAGCCTTAGTGTTATATTGTTTCACTGATTGCAAGTTTTCCAGTTGTCTTTTTGACTGAATACGTGCTGCATTGTTTTCTGTCTAAATTAGGTAGTTTTGTTACCAGATAATTTTTCCAGTTTGCCATATCACATAGTAGCATTTATACCTAACGTGTAAAATTAACAGCCAATCTGGATGGTCAGTATCAGTGATCGGCAGCAAAAAACCTGATCTGAGCATCCCCACTATACATGGTTGGAAATTAATTCAGAAAAACTTAAAAAATGGTTTGACAGTAAAAGATTATTAGATTACTACCAGTAAAACAAAGTTTATTATATTTTGTTGCACAAAACCTAATGTTTATTCATTTAAAATTATTGAAACTTAATGAATAGAGAGTATAGTATTTTAAAATGTATGTACAAAGCACATAATATTGTTTTACCAAACAATAGTTATAACAGGTTTATTAAAAGAAAAAGCAAATACAACTTAAAAGGAACTGAGATTTTTCAAACATTTAGATTCAGACTGATGATGATAGAAAGATGCATTTCAGTTAAAAGTGTCAGTTTAACCTTGACAGTGAGCTGAAACAATCTAAACTTTTTGCATTTAAAAGAAATGTGAAAATCATTAATTATTTCTTTTATTTGTTACATGAAGTATTCATATTTATTGAATGAATGAAAATGAAATGAAATGAACTATGGACTCGTGTATGAAGTTGTTGGTCTGAAAGCGGTAACGTTATTGATGCAGATCATAACAGTGTTGGAGCAGCAGGACATGTGGTGGCTAGGTGAGCTTCAGAACGGACAAAGAGGCTGGTTCCCCAAAAGTTACGTCAAGCTCATCTCGGCCAACATGACGATTCCCTCTGCTGCCGCTGCTGCTGCAGTCCGCAGCAAAAACACTAAGTAAGTTTAGAAGAGCCCGTCACATCACAGTCCTCTCAGAATGGCAATGTATCGATGACAATGAAATAATGTTTGGTCCAATTCAGTGATGTCCAAAAAGGGGAATCTTTATCTTAAATTCATGTTGTGCTCAGAGGTTATACTTAACTTTTTAATTTTTTGGTTTTTTTGGTGTCAAAAAAAAAAATCCCATCATAATCTGTTTTTACCACATCATGCCATCACGCATGAAGAAAATTGATACAGGTGGCCCCAGGACCTAGATATTAAAATAATCTAATTAAATGATACTTAAATCATGAATGACCTGCTGTGGTCTGAACAGTCTCACAACTTCTGCATGGACCTGAATTGTAAGGCAACTTGTGCTTAATCAAACATCTCAAGGTTTTGATGTTGATCTGAACGCTGCATCTGCACTCTGCTGCAACAATGGAGACTGGAATTACAAGAGCCACTTCAGCCAGTGTTTTAAAATCAGGGAACATTTCTCCAAGTGAAGTTTACTTTGCACTTCTGCACCAAGTGGTCAGGAGTGTGAATTGTAAGTGGTCAAAATGACAGAGGACCTTCAGATTTTTTTGTCACAGTTTTAAAAAATTGTTAGACAGAAGATGTTCGGTGAACACCATCTTAACCAGTCTGCATCCAGCTGCATTTTGTTTTTGTCAGATCTGGAAGTGTTTGCTGAAATATGGAAAACTGTGATGGATCTTTGGAAATTTCTTTCTTTCTTATATATAAATTATTTTACTTTTAAATATTTACACATTTTGAATCATTTCGTTTTGTTTGCCCTCATGTCCCCTAGTGAAGCTGGAATATCAGAGAGTCCGCCCAATGGGAAACGACCCTCATCCTCTCCGGCAAAACCTTCCGAATCTGGAGAAGGTAACTCGATAAAGAACGTTTACCATTTTCTGACATTCTCTAGAGAGAGTGGTGACTTTTTCCTCCTGCTTTTCTCCAGAATATGTGGCCATGTACACCTATGAGAGCAGTGAACAGGGGGACCTTAGTTTCCAGCAAGGAGACATTGTCGTGGTGACCAGGAAAGAAGGGGATTGGTGGACAGGCATGGTGGGGGGAAAGACTGGAGTCTTTCCTTCCAACTACGTCAAACCACGTGACTCAGTGCCAGAGGTTGAAACCTTTGTTTCAGATTATTTAGTCTGGGCTAAAATTATAATTTGGGAATATTTGCAGGATTTTATTTTATTTATTTATTATTTTTAATTGTCGTAAATTTTCCTTTTTCAGTCCTTGGGACCAGCAGGGAAGACGGGAAGTTTGGGGAAGAAACCAGGTGAGATTTATTTTTTCTCTTTGTTCTAATAAAACAGACTTGGCTTAGATTACTAAATCTAATCCAATCTATGTGTATCATTTGTTCTGCTGGTGTCCACTTAATAATATAACTTGTTTCACATTTTTTAGTCATTTAAATTAGAGCATTTGCAAAATGCGGATTTCTGCTTTTAGTCAAACTGTAATATTCTTAAAGGTAAAAAAAATCCCATCTTCTTCATTCCTTTTCCCTCTTTTAGAGATCGCTCAGGTGATCGCTGCTTACACTGCAACGGGCACAGAGCAGCTGACATTAGCACCGGGACAGCTCATCCTCATCAGGAAGAAGAATCCTGGGGGCTGGTGGGAGGGCGAGCTGCAGGTACACCAGCACTGTCCAGCCTGGACAAATGTCTGCCAGGTTGTCTTAACATGGATAACATAAACATGCTTATTAGAGCTGTAAACAGGGTGCCCGCACAGCCTTAGAAGTCTCAATTTCATTTATCTAAAATTAAGGCCATAAAATATCTTAAATTCATTAAAATAAAGCCACATGACCTTTGCAGGAAAGGTCATGTGGATAAAGGTAAAGTAGATATTTTTAGGCAAATATCTACTTTAGGACATTTCTTGTAATTTTTAAAGAACCAGCATTTATTTAATTTTTTAAGATTTAAAATAAAGATAAACATAAGCAGATGGATCATTTCTTTTACAAAGCACACAGTTTCCAGCCTAGTGAGAAGGTAAACACATATTTGTGTCATTCCTTGTGGAATTTCAATGCAAATATTGCAGGAAAAATTGTTTTACATTTTTTAAAAACCTCCATTTGTTCTTATCTGTATTTACAAACTTTGGCCAGTTCCTATAATTTTTTGCCAAAATTACTACAAAATGTCCACTTTTTAAGACTCTTGAAAAGTCTTATATTCATACATCTAGAAGTAAGGCCTTAAATGTATTAAATTCATTTTAAAAGAAATTGAAGTTTGTTTTGATATACATTCATCACAGGTCTTAGATTGATGTATTTTAAATCAAGGCTTTGAAATGTCTTAAGTTAATTAAAATAAGGCAAGATAGCCTTAATTATCTTATTCACAGATCTTTAAATATATTTAATATTTAATCTCATATTCTATAGTTTGTTTGTTTTTTCCTCATGGGACTTTTTAGGCTGTTGTTTGAGTTGGGTTTAATTTGCTTCTTCTTTGCTTTCTGCAGCTTCAACAGCTTCAAGGCAGTTGAAGCTGCTGGTAGCTAGCTGCTTATATACCCTTCTAGGTAGCAAGGGTATATAAGCAGGAAACATTTTTTCTGGTTTCTACAGTGGAAACGGAAGGAGAAGGAAAAACTAGCTAGCTGGCTAAAAATATGCAAGCGAGGTAGCTAGCTTTTTTTTTTTTTTTTTTTTAAGCTTTTTTGCATCTATCATAGTTTAAGTTCAAATGTATTGGCAGGATGATGTTCATCTTCACCATTGGATCACTTCTGTTGCCAGCCCATACAATGCTACATTCATTCTGTGCAAAAAAGCTTGGCACTAAAGCTTAGTTTCTTTTTTACATTTCTGATGTGATTCAGGTCTTAAATTTAATTCATAATGGTCTTAATATAGCCTTAAGAAATTAATTACATTTACTTTAAAATCAAATTCAGAGTTTTAAAAAACCTTATGTAAAGGTATACAATAATCATAGTTTGATACCTTGGTTTTACAGTCACAGTTTGGTGTGCTTTGATTAAGAAAAACTATTTTGGGTGAAAAACATTAAAGTGCAGTGGTTTGAGTGAGTTGCTCTAAAGGATGTTCAAAAGTAACAGCTCAATGTTTGTGTTGAGCTGATATCTGTTGTCGTTCTCTGTTTCTCATGACGAAGGCTCGGGGGAAAAAGCGGCAGATTGGTTGGTTCCCAGCCAATTATGTGAAGCTTCTGAGTCCCAGCACCAGCAAGACCACTCCCACAGAGCCCACCCCTCCTAAACTGGCTCCTGCCAGCACAGGTATTCACATCACACATTTACATCTGTCTTTGTGGACCTCACTCCTCATAGGTGGTTGAGGCTACCGCTAACTAGCTGCTAATGTACCCTTTCTAGTTAGCTTGATTTTTTTATGTCTATCATGGTTAAGTGAAAATTTATTGCCAATTTATTGTCATTTATACATTTTTATCACGATACAGGTCTTAAATTTCATTAGTAATGGTATTAAAAAGGTCCTGAAAAGTCTTACATTTGAGTTGGTGAAACCTGAAAAAACCCTGTAGTCATTGTGGAAGGTACAAAGAGCCGCAGGTTTCAAACACCTGGGCTAGGATAGAGGGCAATAAAAATAAAGGTGAGTCTGGGCAGATAAAAGGAAATAAATGCTTCAAGAAATGGGTTAGTCTGTTTTTTAAGTCATTTTTGGTTTGAGGTTTTGTGTTAAATCGAAAATGTTGATGTCTGATCCATCTTTTCTGTCTTTGTGAAGCTCTGTGTCAGGTGATCGGCATGTATGACTACGTGGCCCAGAACGACGACGAGCTGGCCTTCCAGAAGGGCCAGGTGATCAACGTGCTCAACAAGGACGACTGTGATTGGTGGAAAGGAGAACTGAACGGGAGGGAGGGCCTGTTTCCTAGCAACTACGTCAAACTGACGACAGACACAGACCCAAGCACGCAGTGTGAGTACGCGCGCACACGACCCCACCTGTAGCGTGGATTCCACCAGCAGTGTGCGCTAAGATGAGCAGACTAACGTTCTGTCAGAATCTATTCCGTGTAACACAAACACACTGGCACACTCACACACATACACACACACCCAGAGCCAGGTGTGGAGATGCTGTCCCTCTCTGTCAGTCTTTTTGACCCCGGGCTGGTTTCACCTTTCACCTTCACACTCCTTTGGGCCTCTTGATAATCTCCCCATCATGCACCACCTCTGGGTGGTGTCTGTGTGTGTTTGCATGCTGTGTATTTGCATGTAGATGTGTGTTAATTTGCATGCATCAGTGCATAAGCACCTCTTTTTTCCTTCAGCATGAGCCACCATAAATGTAAGAGTTTCTACAGCGCAGCAGAAACATCACAATACAGTAAAAAGGAAATAAAGAAAGCTAAACACGGGGACTGGCAAATGCAAATTTGTTGGCACCCTCTGTGGAATTTGTAGAAAAATAAATGAATCTTTTCTCATATTGAGTAATTCAGAGGACTTTAATTCATTCAGTTGGGAGCAAAAAGAAAATCCCATGTTGACAAGCATCACAGATCCCTCACCATACCCAACAATGGACATGAGTTTCATACTTTGTTTCTCCCCAGACCCAACTGGATGGGTGTTAGCTGCTGAATAATCCAATCTTATTGCTTTCGCACCCGAGTTGTTCAATGTGTTTACTACGAACTCTGGTTCGTTTTCCCACTTCAATTGTAACTTTATTGTCCCCAATCACAAACTGATTTGTGGCATGTCTAATCATCCGACGACACATGCATTGAATTCATACATATACAAATTAAAAACTATGGCCTTAATATGTCTTAAAATATTAACAAATGTAAGTTAGCCTTAAATGTATTAATCTGAGGTCTTAAATTTTGTTGTGGTAGGACTGTTTAATCTCATATATCAATCTTTTATATTTTTTTGTGGTGGGACTTTTCTGTCATACAACAGATTCAGTCACAGAAACAGAAAGCTGCTGCCAAGAGCCACAAACAAACTCCAGAAATGTCACTGTTGTTGCTAGGCTCAATTGTAATAAAACAGAATCCGCCAGCCATTCCCTATGTTTTTATTTTATTTACTTTTTTTGGTTTTAAATGTCACTCAAGGGGGCATTGAAAATGCCTTAAAATGTATTCAATTAGACTTGCTGACTTGCAAATACCCTGAAAAAACCACTGTGTGATCTTTACCCCATGTTTCACCCCTCTTTCATTCTTCCCTCTTATGGAATTACTGTCTCATAATGGCCACTAGTGACTGAATGTGAAAAAAAATGAAATAACATTTATTTTAGGTGGACCTCTCCTCCTGTCGCTTGCCCACACTTCATATAAAGGTGCCCCACCCTCTTCAATAACACCCCTATAATGACACTGCATTATAATAGATATGTTCCTTGGTGGCATAAACAGACTAGTAAACGATGAAGATGCTTATTTTTCATAAAACATAAAGCTCCATGCAACTTTGAAGATGTATTTTCAAATTTGTTCAGTTCCTGCTCAGATAATTTGGGATGAAATAGTACTGACAAACTGATATGACAAAATTTTCTGCATTTTATACACACACTGAACACATCATCTTCTTGCTGTATTTATATTTGGTTCTCACACCCGCACACTCATCTGACTCAACGTCTTCACCTGGTTTGTAGTGACAGGTTTTGGTTCGTTAGGAGTTTTCTGAACCACCAGAACAAAGTTAAAAGTTAACTTCATCCACTGATTTAGACATCTCTAAGCAGATGTCTAAATCTGCTTAGACATTTATTGTCTTCTATGTACTATAGTACATAGAAGACAATACCTCACCCAAAATTAATGAATGTATTTGTAATTTTTTCTGGGGTTTTTCTATCGGGGGTGCCAACAAATATATTAGTGTACTATCACAATCTGATGAGATGGATTTGTCTAATCTGATTTGTTGGTGCACCAATAAATCAGAACCACATTTTCTTAACTTCTGGAGGTCAGCAATCTGCCAGTATATTTGAAACTGATCTTATCTGCCTCTGAAAAGGTCAGAAAATCAGCCACTGATTGTCTGCTTTTGCTCTGCGGTATGAGAGAACCGCCCACCAGGTCACATCTGGCGGTTAACAATAGTCACCCCACTGTTTCTAACTCAGTGACTTTTTACATGATTCCAAACAGTTTGTGCAAATAAACTGAAAAGTGTGGTGGGCAAAATAGGTTTGTTGTGAATGATTATTTTAGTAATTGAGTAATTTATTGATTATTCTGATGATATAGTGGAGTAATTGAATTTAAAAAATTGCTGAAAAAAGTATTGATAAGTATTGCCATAACAGTGGTATTGATATTGGATATCAATAATGGCCCAAATTTTCATATTTGTGCATCCTTAACAATTACTTTTCTGTACTTTAGAAAATTAACCTGTAATAACAACAGTTAAATTATACGAAAATCTGAAGTCATATTAATAGTAAAGCAGCAGTCTTACAGACTCTTATAAAAAATGTCTATACTCCAATTTTTAGTTTATGTATTCATCTTCAGTCAAGTTAGTAGATGAATACTCAGTTTGGCCAGACATTCATGGCTTCTGTGTCCTTGTGCGCGACTGGATTTGGCTCCTTTGTCACACTCAGAAACATCTACCAGCTATGTACCGTCACTGTGCGCTCCCAAACACATTTATTGAGACATGGATGGTAGGAAATTTATTTTCTGGTTCGCCCATAAAGCTACACTTATGCTAGGCATCAGCTACAGCACAGCCGCCTGCTGTGTTCAGTTTTTTTGCGCCACTTGTAAAAATAAAAAGGCTGTCATATTCCATGATTCCAGTCATTTTAAGGATTCAATAGATACCCCAAATCAAACTTGAAAATTGGAAGCTACGCTGCTAGCACTTAACATTCATCAACAATTTATTAGTGGAATTGAGAACATTGCGCAAGTCAAATAATCACTTGACTGGAATACGGTGTTCTAAATAGTAAAAAATAATTTAACAAAGCTTCGAGCCAGATCATTTTCCTCAAGGAATTTTAATCAAACTACTCGAATCATTTGAGGAATTGTTATTGCCCTAGTGCAAAAGTATTCAGCCCCCTTTTCTCTAAGTGCAACCAAAGGCCTTCAGAAGTGCCCTGATGACTGCTAATGACTGAATAGAGTCCACCGGAGTGTAATCAGTACAAATTCAGCTGCTCTGCGACATGAATTTTACAGAAAAGAATAAAACCATAAATCATGTGTGAGATGTGTGTTGCTGTCGCTTTAGATGCTCTGGTCTTGTCCCATGTCTCGGCGCACCTCCACACTCTCTCTGTCTTGCTGCACGCTCCACCCACCTAGCACCCAACCAGACGTTGTTCTTGTTGTTGTTTCTTGTTGTTGTTGTTTGGTTTTTTTGTTTGTTTGTTTAGTTGTTTTTTTTGTTGATGTTGTTGTTGTCGTCCTCTCTCTAGGATCATATCATTACCCAGAACCCCCCTCTCCTCAAAGCCCTCAAAGAGACCCACTAGGCCACGCCCACTAGGCCACTCTACCAATGGGACAGCAGCGAGAGGTCACATGACCCGGACATGGCGCCTCTCCACCTGTAGAAGCCAGAGACAGGCAGACACACAGACAGACTGTAACGTTAAAAAACGAACACGCCCTGAACTCTTTGTCTATGCATGGTTCTGACTGGACTTGGCCAAACTCTCCAAACGGCACGCTTCGCCAGGAAGGGAGATCAGTAGTCAGCACTCCTCCTGCTCCTCCTCTTCCTTTCTTGCTTTTCATCTCTTTCTGGTTCATCTGGCTAGAGGTTTCGATTGGGAATGAAGGGAGAAGAGGAGGGGAGCTTGTTGAGCTCCTCCCCTTTTTAAGATTGGACTAATGAACAGGTCTTTACTGGATCACAGTGACTGTATACACATGCACTCTCCTAGCCACACACACACACACACACACACACACAGAGCCTTGTGCCAGCAGGGTGAAGTGGATAGTGGGTCATTTTGTGGCTTTATGGGAGATTTAGTCATTAGTCATTCACTCAACTCATTCCTATCTCTTTTTTTTTGTTTTGTTTTGTTTTGACTCCGCTTCCATCGCTTTAGTCACATGTCAGTCAAAGGTGCTGACTCCCCTCCCTCACTAACCCGTCCCCCTTACCCCTCCCACAGCTTCACAGAAAGACCCACTATCTGCTGGAGGACAAGTCTCAGAGTTAAACTGTCTCCTCTCCTCAATGCCAAAGATTCCCTTCCTCTTCTCTTGCCTCTCTTCTTCCCCCTCCCCACCCTGCTCAAAGGGAGAAGAGAAGTACTGATGGCAGCAGATGGTTAAAGGGGTAGTTGAGAATTCCAATTCTGTTAACACTATAGAGGGGTAATATCTTACCTCCAATAGATCAGTCTTCGTTTAATATGAATTAGGTAGTTGGTCCTGGAAGCTGAAAACGGGTTCATTTTGTGAGCCTTTATATGTTGTTTGCATTGAGTATTTATTTACGCTCAAACCTATTATACAAGAAACGGAGACCGCAGGAGCATTCTTGGAGCATGCTCTGAAAATGGAAAACATTCTGTGCTTAATGTAAAAGTGATTCATCTTAAAAATCATGTTTATTTAAACGTGTTGCACATATTTCCACAGGGTACGGTTTGTGTTTCCACTGGAAGATCATTGGTGGCGCACTCCCTCCTACCTTCCTTTCTTTTGTGTGTAAATAATCACTTGGCTTTGTGTGAGCAACCATCCAAATCAAAACTGACTGGCATAAAAGCTCATCACTTTGGTCTTAACCCTTCTCGGACTAGCTGTGGGCTTCCAAAATCAACTAATCTAGATTTGTACTAAATTAAGACGAGTTATTTATTTATTGCAAATAAAAGATAAAATTCTTGCCTGTCTTAGAAATTGCTGAACTATCCCCTTAAATCTTACGCTGCGGTGCTGCTTGCCTTCTGGCGGGAAAGGGGACGAGCAGCTGGAGTGGAGCTGAAGTTTCTCTGCAACCAAATTACACAAAACAACTTGATACACAGAACACAGCCACATACAACTCATAGCAGACATGTTTTAATGTATAGAACCTTACCATTCTGACTGTGTATTAACTTCAAATGACCCATTAATGTTTGATGTTTTGTTTACATTATTATTGTTTTGTCTGTTGCTATGTCAATGGGAGACATTCACGCAATAATGAGCTAGACCAAGATAAGGACACCGTGATGACATGCAGGTGGATTTGGTACTAAACCTTTTAGGGGTGCAGTGGTTGTGCAGCGGCTGCTTTCAGATGTCCAAATCATTCCAGTGAAAGAAGTCGTCTGACTTTTTAAGATTCTTACCCAAGTTATTGCGTTTGCGCATAGGAATTCATCTTATTTCTAGGGTTTTGTTTGTTGGAGGAGTAAACATTGTTCCTCTTGCCCTGGTTAAACCAAGTAGCACATCTGACTTAATAGTAATATTAATGTTAATATTAACACACACACACATTTTGTCACATTTTTATTTATCTTTTTTTTTCATTTTTTTTTTACCTTTGTTAAAAAGTTTTTAAACCCATTTTTTTAAAAAAAAAAAAAAAAAAAAAAAAAAAGCCAAACTGCTTTGTACTATTGTTCCTTACCAAGCAGGTGCTGTTTTTTGCTTGATAAAACACGTTTTTGTCAACTTTGAGCTCCTTTTGCATCGTATGCAAACATAATTTAGCCATGCACAATCATTTCACCCCTCTAAGATTTTAAAGAAACAGTATTACTAAAACATCAATGACACACAAGCCTGAAAAAAACAAACTTTTTTTCAATAGAGATGCACCGATCAGAGATTTGTGGTCAATTTCCTACAACTGACTTTCTACTGATTGTAGATTTTTCCAATTCCTCTTTAAGAGCTATATTTATCTAGCTTTGCTGACATGGGTGATCACTACTTATGGTACAAGTGGCAAATGCAACGTCATGTTATGTGAGGGAGACCAGTAGTTATAAAATGGGGTTTTACTTTCTTATTAGCATGGTTGGAATTAACTCTGAAATTTCCTGAGGAATCTAGTATCTTGCATGAACCATATGTTGTTGTTTTTTTACCAGTTTGACAAAATATCCCAAAGCCAGGAGTGACTTGACTTCCTGAGTCAGATTGCCCTTGTTTGTATCTGAAAAAGTTGGTATAAAACAAACAAACAAGTACCAACAGGTGAAACAGGTGAAAGAGTGACATAATCAAAACCTCAAAGTCGTGATTTCCTGTAATTAAAAGCAGTTTCCTGACTTCACTTTAAAACATTTCACAAGAACTGAAACTTAGTCATCTTCTCTCATTAACAACTTCCACACCAAAGGCTGTGGAAGTTGTTAATGACAACCTGGTAGCATTTAGAAGATCCATTCACTAATTGTCTATATAAAAATTGGAGTTTTGAGTTTGCAACCAGTCGACCGACTGGTCAGTTGACCAGCTGAAAATCATCCAATTCCATTCAGTTCCATTCAGTTCCACTCAGTTCTAGTCAGTTCCATTCAGTTCCATTCAGTTCCATTCAGTTCCATTCAGTTCTATTCAGTTCTAGTCAGTTCTATTCAGTACTAGTCAGTTCCATTCAGTTCCATTCAGTTCCAGTCAGTTCTATTCAGTTCCACTCAGTTCCATTCAGTTCCAGTCAGTTCTATTCAGTTCTAGTCAGTTCTATTCAGTTCTAGTCAGTTCCATTCAGTTCCATTCAGTTCCAGTCAGTTCTATTCAGTTCCACTCAGTTCTAGTCAGTTCCATTCAGTTCCATTCAGTTCCATTCAGTTCCATTCAGTTCTATTCAGT